>CAWVNZ010002314.1:0-27564 GCA_963930735.1 Dioctria linearis | reverse complement strand
ACGCCAGGGATTGCCTTTTCTATAGTAAATTATTCAAAAAATAATTTTATACTGTCGCAAATTTTAATTACGCCAGGGATTGCCTTTTCTATAGTAAATTTTTCAAAAAATAATTTTTTACTGTCGCAAATTTTAAATACGCCAGGGATTGCCTTTTCTATAGTAAATTATTCAAAAAAATAATTTTATACTGTCGCAAATTTTAATTACGCCAGGGATTGCCTTTTCTATAGTAAATTTTGCAAAAAATAATTTTTTACTGTCGCAAATTTTAATTGCGCCAGGGATTGCCTTTTCTATAGTAAATTATTCAAAAAATAATTTTATACTGTCGCAAATTTTAATTACGCCAGGGATTGCCTTTTCTATAGTAAATTGTGCAAAAAATAATTTTTTACTGTCGCAAATTTTAAATACGCCAGGGATTGCCTTTTCTATAGTAAATTATTCAAAGAATAATTTTATACTGTCGCAAATTTTAATTACGCCAGGGATTGCCTTTTCTATAGTAAATTTTGCAAAAAATAATTTTTTACTGTCGCAAATTTTAATTGCGCCAGGGATTGCCTTTTCTATAGTAAATTATTCAAAAAATAATTCTATACTGTCGCAAATTTTAATTACGCCAGGGATTGCCCTTTCTATAGTAAATTATTCAAAAAATAATTTTTTACTGTCGCAAATTTTAAATACGCCAGGGATTGCCTTTTCTATAGTAAATTATTCAAAAAATAATTTTCTACTGTCGCAAATTTTAATTACGCCAGGGATTGCCTTTTCTATAGTAAATTATTCAAAAAATAATTTTATACTGTTGAAAAATTTAATTACGCCAGGGATTGCCTTTTCTATAGTAAATTATTCAAAAAATAATTTTTTACTGTCGCAAATTTTAAGTGCGCCAGGGATTGCCTTTTCTATAGTAAATTATTCAAAAAATAATTTTTTACTGTCGCAAATTTTAATTACGCCAGGGATTGCCTTTTCTATAGTAAATTATTCAAAAAATAATTTTTTACTGTCGCAAATTTTAAGTGCGCCAGGGATTGCCTTTTCTATAGTAAATTATTCAAAAAATAATTTTATACTGTCGCAAATTTTAACTACGCCAGGTATTGCCTTTTCTATAGTAAATTATTCAAAAAATAATTTTTTACTGTCGCAAATTTTAAGTGCGCCAGGGATTGCCTTTTCTATAGTAAATTATTCAAAAAATAATTTTTTACTGTCGCAAATTTTAAGTGCGCCAGGGATTGCCTTTTCTATAGTAAATTATTCAAAAAATAATTTTTTACCGTCGCAAATTTTAAATACGCCAGGTATTGCCTTTTCTATAGTAAATTATTCAAAAAATAATTTTCTACTGTCGCAAATTTTAATTACGCCAGGGATTGGCTTTTCTATAGTAAATTATTCAAAAAATAATTTTCTACTGTCGCAAATTTTAATTGCGCCAAGGATTGCCTTTTCTATAGTAAATTATTCAAAAAATAATTTTTTACTGTCGCAAATTTTAAATACGCCAGGGATTGCCTTTTCTATAGTAAATTATTCAAAAAATAATTTTCTACTGTCGCAAATTTTAATTACGCCAGGGATTGCCTTTTCTATAGTAAATTATTCAAAAAATAATTTTCTACTGTCGCAAATTGTAATTGCGCCAAAGATTGCCTTTTCTATATTAAATTATTCAAAAAATAATTTTTTACTGTCGCAAATTTTAATTACGCCAGGGATTGCCTTTTCTATAGTAAATTATTCAAAAAATAATTTTTTACTGTCGCAAATTTTAAGTGCGCCAGGGATTGCCTTTTCTATAGTAAATTATTCAAAAAATAATTTTTTATTGTCGCAAATTTTAATTACGCCAGGGATTGCCTTTTCTATAGTAAATTATTCAAAAAATAATTTTATACTGTCGCAAATTTTAATTACGCCAGGGATTGCCTTTTCTATAGTAAATTTTTCAAAAAATAATTTTTTACTGTCGCAAATTTTAAATACGCCAGGGATTGCCTTTTCTATAGTAAATTATTCAAAAAATAATTTTATACTGTCGCAAATTTTAATTACGCCAGGGATTGCCTTTTCTATAGTAAATTATTCAAAAAATAATTTTTTACTGTCGCAAATTTTAAGTGCGCCAGGGATTACCTTTTCTATAGTAAATTATTCAAAAAATAATTTTTTACTGTCGCAAATTTTAATTACGCCAGGGATTGCCTTTTCTATAGTAAATTATTCAAAAAATAATTTTTTACTGTCGCAAATTTTAAGTGCGCCAGGGATTGCCTTTTCTATAGTAAATTTTGCAAAAAAATAATTTTTTACTGTCGCAAATTTTAAATACGCCAGGGATTGCGTTTTCTATAGTAAATTATTCAAAAAATAATTTTATACTGTCGCAAATTTTAATTACGCCAGGGATTGCCTTTTCTATAGTAAATTTTGCAAAAAATAATTTTTAACTGTCGCAAATTTTAAGTGCGCCAGGGATTGCCTTTTCTATAGTAAATTATTCAAAAAATAATTTTATACTGTCGCAAATTTTAATTACGTCAGGGATTGCCTTTTCTATAGTAAATTATTCAAAAAATAATTTTTTACTGTCGCAAATTTTAAGTGCGCCAGGGATTGCCTTTTCTATAGTAAATTATTCAAAAAATAATTTTTTACCGTCGCAAATTTTAAATACGCCAGGTATTGCCTTTTCTATAGTAAATTATTCAAAAAATAATTTTCTACTGTCGCAAATTTTAATTACGCCAGGGATTGCCTTTTCTATAGTAAATTATTCAAAAAATAATTTTCTACTGTCGCAAATTTTAATTGCGCCAAGGATTGCCTTTTCTATAGTAAATTATTCAAAAAATAATTTTTTACTGTCGCAAATTTTAAATACGCCAGGGATTGCCTTTTCTATAGTAAATTATTCAAAAAATAATTTTCTACTGTCGCAAATTTTAATTACGCCAGGGATTGCCTTTTCTATAGTAAATTATTCAAAAAATAATTTTCTACTGTCGCAAATTGTAATTGCGCCAAAGATTGCCTTTTCTATATTAAATTATTCAAAAAATAATTTTTTACTGTCGCAAATTTTAATTACGCCAGGGATTGCCTTTTCTATAGTAAATTATTCAAAAAATAATTTTTTACTGTCGCAAATTTTAAGTGCGCCAGGGATTGCCTTTTCTATAGTAAATTATTCAAAAAATAATTTTTTACTGTCGCAAATTTTAATTACGCCAGGGATTGCCTTTTCTATAGTAAATTATTCAAAAAATAATTTTATACTGTCGCAAATTTTAATTACGCCAGGGATTGCCTTTTCTATAGTAAATTTTTCAAAAAATAATTTTTTACTGTCGCAAATTTTAAATACGCCAGGGATTGCCTTTTCTATAGTAAATTATTCAAAAAATAATTTTATACTGTCGCAAATTTTAATTACGCCAGGGATTGCCTTTTCTATAGTAAATTATTCAAAAAATAATTTTTTACTGTCGCAAATTTTAAGTGCGCCAGGGATTAACTTTTCTATAGTAAATTATTCAAAAAATAATTTTTTACTGTCGCAAATTTTAATTACGCCAGGGATTGCCTTTTCTATAGTAAATTATTCAAAAAATAATTTTTTACTGTCGCAAATTTTAAGTGCGCCAGGGATTGCCTTTTCTATAGTAAATTTTGCAAAAAAATAATTTTTTACTGTCGCAAATTTTAAATACGCCAGGGATTGCCTTTTCTATAGTAAATTATTCAAAAAATAATTTTATACTGTCGCAAATTTTAATTACGCCAGGGATTGCCTTTTCTATAGTAAATTTTGCAAAAAATAATTTTTAACTGTCGCAAATTTTAAGTGCGCCAGGGATTGCCTTTTCTATAGTAAATTATTCAAAAAATAATTTTATACTGTCGCAAATTTTAATTACGTCAGGGATTGCCTTTTCTATAGTAAATTATTCAAAAAATAATTTTTTACTGTCGCAAATTTTAAGTGCGCCAGGGATTGCCTTTTCTATAGTAAATTATTCAAAAAATAATTTTTTACTGTCGCAAATTTTAATTACGCCAGGGATTGCCTTTTCTATAGTAAATTATTCAAAAAATAATTTTTTACTGTCGCAAATTTTAAGTGCGCCAGGGATTGCCTTCTCTATAGTAAATTATTCAAAAAATAATTTTTTACTGTCGCAAATTTTAATTACGCCAGGGATTGCCTTTTCTATAGTAAATTATTCAAAAAATAATTTTTTACTGTCGCAAATTTTAAGTGCGCCAGGGATTGCCTTTTCTATAGTAAATTATTCAAAAAATAATTTTTTACTGTCGCAAATTTTAAGTGCGCCAGGGATTGCCTTTTCTATAGTAAATTATTCAAAAAATAATTTCTTACCGTCGCAAATTTTAAATACGCCAGGGATTGCCTTTTCTATAGTAAATTATTCAAAAAATAATTTTCTACTGTCGCAAATTTTAATTACGCCAGGGATTGCCTTTTCTATAGTAAATTATTCAAAAAATAATTTTCTACTATCGCAAATTGTAATTGCGCCAAGGATTGCCTTTTCTATAGTAAATTATTCAAAAAATAATTTTTTACTGTCGCAAATTTTAAATACGCCAGGGATTGCCTTTTCTATAGTAAATTATTCAAAAAATAATTTTCTACTGTCGCAAATTTTAATTACGCCAGGGATTGCCTTTTCTATAGTAAATTATTCAAAAAATAATTTTCTACTGTCGCAAATTTTAATTGCGCCAAGGATTGCCTTTTCTATAGTAAATTATTCAAAAAATAATTTTTTACTGTCGCAAATTTTAAATACGCCAGGGATTGCCTTTTCTATAGTAAATTATTCAAAAAATAATTTTCTACTGTCGCAAATTTTAATTACGCCAGGGATTGCCTTTTCTATAGTAAATTATTCAAAAAATAATTTTCTACTGTCGCAAATTGTAATTGCGCCAAAGATTGCCTTTTCTATATTAAATTATTCAAAAAATAATTTTTTACTGTCGCAAATTTTAAATATCCCAGGGATTGCCTTTTCTATAGTAAATTATTCAAAAAATAATTTTTTACTGTCGCAAATTTTAAGTGCGCCAGGGATTGCCTTTTCTATAGTAAATTATTCAAAAAATAATTTTTTACTGTCGCAAATTTTAATTACGCCAGGGATTGCCTTTTCTATAGTAAATTATTCAAAAAATAATTTTATACTGTCGCAAATTTTAATTACGCCAGGGATTGCCTTTTCTATAGTAAATTTTTCAAAAAATAATTTTTTACTGTCGCAAATTTTAAATACGCCAGGGATTGCCTTTTCTATAGTAAATTATTAAAAAAATAATTTTATACTGTCGCAAATTTTAATTACGCCAGGGATTGCCTTTTCTATAGTAAATTATTCAAAAAATAATTTTTTACTGTCGCAAATTTTAAGTGCGCCAGGGATTACCTTTTCTATAGTAAATTATTCAAAAAATAATTTTTTACTGTCGCAAATTTTAATAACGCCAGGGATTGCCTTTTCTATAGTAAATTATTCAAAAAATAATTTTTTACTGTCGCAAATTTTAAGTGCGCCAGGGATTGCCTTTTCTATAGTAAATTTTGCAAAAAAATAATTTTTTAATGTCGCAAATTTTAAATACGCCAGGGATTGCCTTTTCTATAGTAAATTATTCAAAAAATAATTTTATACTGTCGCAAATTTTAATTACGCCAGGGATTGCCTTTTCTATAGTAAATTTTGCAAAAAATAATTTTTAACTGTCGCAAATTTTAAGTGCGCCAGGGATTGCCTTTTCTATAGTAAATTATTCAAAAAATAATTTTATACTGTCGCAAATTTTAATTACGTCAGGGATTGCCTTTTCTATAGTAAATTTTGCAAAAAAATAATTTTTTACTGTCGCAAATTTTAAATACGCCAGGGATTGCCTTTTCTATAGTAAATTATTCAAAAAATAATTTTATACTGTCGCAAATTTTAATTACGCCAGGGATTGCCTTTTCTATAGTAAATTTTGCAAAAAATAATTTTTAACTGTCGCAAATTTTAAGTGCGCCAGGGATTGCCTTTTCTATAGTAAATTATTCAAAAAATAATTTTATACTGTCGCAAATTTTAATTACGTCAGGGATTGCCTTTTCTATAGTAAATTATTCAAAAAATAATTTTTTACTGTCGCAAATTTTAAGTGCGCCAGGGATTGCCTTTTCTATAGTAAATTATTCAAAAAATAATTTTTTACTGTCGCAAATTTTAATTACGCCAGGGATTGCCTTTTCTATAGTAAATTATTCAAAAAATAATTTTTTACTGTCGCAAATTTTAAGTGCGCCAGGGATTGCCTTCTCTATAGTAAATTATTCAAAAAATAATTTTTTACTGTCGCAAATTTTAATTACGCCAGGGATTGCCTTTTCTATAGTAAATTATTCAAAAAATAATTTTTTACTGTCGCAAATTTTAAGTGCGCCAGGGATTGCCTTTTCTATAGTAAATTATTCAAAAAATAATTTTTTACTGTCGCAAATTTTAAGTGCGCCAGGGATTGCCTTTTCTATAGTAAATTATTCAAAAAATAATTTCTTACCGTCGCAAATTTTAAATACGCCAGGGATTGCCTTTTCTATAGTAAATTATTCAAAAAATAATTTTCTACTGTCGCAAATTTTAATTACGCCAGGGATTGCCTTTTCTATAGTAAATTATTCAAAAAATAATTTTCTACTATCGCAAATTGTAATTGCGCCAAGGATTGCCTTTTCTATAGTAAATTATTCAAAAAATAATTTTTTACTGTCGCAAATTTTAAATACGCCAGGGATTGCCTTTTCTATAGTAAATTATTCAAAAAATAATTTTCTACTGTCGCAAATTTTAATTACGCCAGGGATTGCCTTTTCTATAGTAAATTATTCAAAAAATAATTTTCTACTGTCGCAAATTTTAATTGCGCCAAGGATTGCCTTTTCTATAGTAAATTATTCAAAAAATAATTTTTTACTGTCGCAAATTTTAAATACGCCAGGGATTGCCTTTTCTATAGTAAATTATTCAAAAAATAATTTTCTACTGTCGCAAATTTTAATTACGCCAGGGATTGCCTTTTCTATAGTAAATTATTCAAAAAATAATTTTCTACTGTCGCAAATTGTAATTGCGCCAAAGATTGCCTTTTCTATATTAAATTATTCAAAAAATAATTTTTTACTGTCGCAAATTTTAAATATCCCAGGGATTGCCTTTTCTATAGTAAATTATTCAAAAAATAATTTTTTACTGTCGCAAATTTTAAGTGCGCCAGGGATTGCCTTTTCTATAGTAAATTATTCAAAAAATAATTTTTTACTGTCGCAAATTTTAATTACGCCAGGGATTGCCTTTTCTATAGTAAATTATTCAAAAAATAATTTTATACTGTCGCAAATTTTAATTACGCCAGGGATTGCCTTTTCTATAGTAAATTTTTCAAAAAATAATTTTTTACTGTCGCAAATTTTAAATACGCCAGGGATTGCCTTTTCTATAGTAAATTATTAAAAAAATAATTTTATACTGTCGCAAATTTTAATTACGCCAGGGATTGCCTTTTCTATAGTAAATTATTCAAAAAATAATTTTTTACTGTCGCAAATTTTAAGTGCGCCAGGGATTACCTTTTCTATAGTAAATTATTCAAAAAATAATTTTTTACTGTCGCAAATTTTAATAACGCCAGGGATTGCCTTTTCTATAGTAAATTATTCAAAAAATAATTTTTTACTGTCGCAAATTTTAAGTGCGCCAGGGATTGCCTTTTCTATAGTAAATTTTGCAAAAAAATAATTTTTTAATGTCGCAAATTTTAAATACGCCAGGGATTGCCTTTTCTATAGTAAATTATTCAAAAAATAATTTTATACTGTCGCAAATTTTAATTACGCCAGGGATTGCCTTTTCTATAGTAAATTTTGCAAAAAATAATTTTTAACTGTCGCAAATTTTAAGTGCGCCAGGGATTGCCTTTTCTATAGTAAATTATTCAAAAAATAATTTTATACTGTCGCAAATTTTAATTACGTCAGGGATTGCCTTTTCTATAGTAAATTATTCAAAAAATAATTTTTTACTGTCGCAAATTTTAAGTGCGCCAGGGATTGCCTTTTCTATAGTAAATTATTCAAAAAATAATTTTTTACTGTCGCAAATTTTAATTACGCCAGGGATTGCCTTTTCTATAGTAAATTATTCAAAAAATAATTTTTTACTGTCGCAAATTTTAAGTGCGCCAGGGATTGCCTTCTCTATAGTAAATTATTCAAAAAATAATTTTTTACTGTCGCAAATTTTAATTACGCCAGGGATTGCCTTTTCTATAGTAAATTATTCAAAAAATAATTTTTTACTGTCGCAAATTTTAAGTGCGCCAGGGATTGCCTTTTCTATAGTAAATTATTCAAAAAATAATTTTTTACTGTCGCAAATTTTAAGTGCGCCAGGGATTGCCTTTTCTATAGTAAATTATTCAAAAAATAATTTCTTACCGTCGCAAATTTTAAATACGCCAGGGATTGCCTTTTCTATAGTAAATTATTCAAAAAATAATTTTCTACTGTCGCAAATTTTAATTACGCCAGGGATTGCCTTTTCTATAGTAAATTATTCAAAAAATAATTTTCTACTATCGCAAATTGTAATTGCGCCAAGGATTGCCTATCCTATAGTAAATTATTCATAAAATAATTTTTTACTGTCGCAAATTTTAAATACGCCAGGGATTGCCTTTTCTATAGTAAATTATTCAAAAAATAATTTTCTACTGTCGCAAATTTTAATTACGCCAGGGATTGCCTTTTCTATAGTAAATTATTCAAAAAATAATTTTCTACTGTCGCAAATTGTAATTGCCCCAAGGATTGCCTTTTCTATAGTAAATTATTCAAAAAATAATTTTTTACTGTCGCAAATTTTAATTACGCCAGGGATTGCCTTTTCTATAGTAAATTATTCAAAAAATAATTTTTTACTGTCGCAAATTTTAAGTGCGCCAGGGATTGCCTTTTCTATAGTAAATTCTTCAAAAAATAATTTTTTACTGTCGCAAATTTTAAGTGCGCCAGGGATTGCCTTTTCTATAGTAAATTATTCAAAAAATAATTTTCTACTGTCGCAAATTTTAATTACGCCAGGGATTGCCTTTTCTATAGTAAATTATTCAAAAAATAATTTTATACTGTCGCAAATTTTAATTACGCCAGGGATTGCCTTTTCTATAGTAAATTTTTCAAAAAATAATTTTTTACTGTCGCAAATTTTAAATACGCCAGGGATTGCCTTTTCTATAGTAAATTATTCAAAAAAATAATTTTATACTGTCGCAAATTTTAATTACGCCAGGGATTGCCTTTTCTATAGTAAATTTTGCAAAAAATAATTTTTTACTGTCGCAAATTTTAATTGCGCCAGGGATTGCCTTTTCTATAGTAAATTATTCAAAAAATAATTTTATACTGTCGCAAATTTTAATTACGCCAGGGATTGCCTTTTCTATAGTAAATTGTGCAAAAAATAATTTTTTACTGTCGCAAATTTTAAATACGCCAGGGATTGCCTTTTCTATAGTAAATTATTCAAAGAATAATTTTATACTGTCGCAAATTTTAATTACGCCAGGGATTGCCTTTTCTATAGTAAATTTTGCAAAAAATAATTTTTTACTGTCGCAAATTTTAATTGCGCCAGGGATTGCCTTTTCTATAGTAAATTATTCAAAAAATAATTCTATACTGTCGCAAATTTTAATTACGCCAGGGATTGCCTTTTCTATAGTAAATTATTCAAAAAATAATTTTTTACTTTCGCAAATTTTAAATACGCCAGGGATTGCCTTTTCTATAGTAAATTATTCAAAAAATAATTTTCTACTGTCGCAAATTTTAATTACGCCAGGAATTGCCTTTTCTATAGTAAATTATTCAAAAAATAATTTTATACTGTTGAAAAATTTAATTACGCCAGGGATTGCCTTTTCTATAGTAAATTATTCAAAAAATAATTTTTTACTGTCGCAAATTTTAAGTGCGCCAGGGATTGCCTTTTCTATAGTAAATTATTCAAAAATAATTTTTTACTGTCGCAAATTTTAATTACGCCAGGGATTGCCTTTTCTATAGTAAATTATTCAAAAAATAATTTTTTACTGTCGCAAATTTTAAGTGCGCCAGGGATTGCCTTTTCTATAGTAAATTATTCAAAAAATAATTTTTTACTGTCGCAAATTTTAATTACGCCAGGGATTGCCTTTTCTATAGTAAATTATTCAAAAAATAATTTTCTACTGTCGGAAATTTTAATTACGCCAGGGATTGCCTTTTCTATAGTAAATTATTCAAAAAATAATATTATACTGTCGCAAATTTTAATTACGCCAGGGATTGCCTTTTCTATAGTAAATTATTCAAAAAATAATTTTCTACTGTCGCAAATTTTAATTACGCCAGGGATTGCCTTTTCTATAGTAAATTATTCAAAAAATAATTTTTTACTGTCGCAAATTTTAAGTGCGCCAGGGATTGCCTTTTCTATAGTAAATTATTCAAAAAATAATTTTTTACTGTCGCAAATTTTAATTACGCCAGGGATTGCCTTTTCTATAGTAAATTATTCACAAAATAATTTTTTACTGTCGCAAATTTTAAGTGCGCCAGGGATTGCCTTTTCTATAGTAAATTATTCAAAAAATAATTTTTTACTGTCGCAAATTTTAATTACGCCAGGGATTGCCTTTTCTATAGTAAATTATTCAAAAAATAATTTTTTACTGTCGCAAATTTTAAGTGCGCCAGGGATTGCCTTTTCTATAGTAAATTATTCAAAAAATAATTTCTTACCGTCGCAAATTTTAAATACGCCAGGGATTGTCTTTTCTATAGTAAATTATTCAAAAAATAATTTTCTACTGTCGCAAATTTTAATTACGCCAGGGATTGCCTTTTCTATAGTAAATTATTCAAAAAATAATTTTCTACTATCGCAAATTGTAATTGCGCCAAGGATTGCCATTTCTATAGTAAATTATTCAAAAAATATTTTTTTACTGTCGCAAATTTTAAATACGCCAGGGATTGCCTTTTCTATAGTAAATTATTCAAAAAATAATTTTCTACTGTCGCAAATTTTAATTACGCCAGGGATTGCCTTTTCTATAGTAAATTATTCAAAAAATAATTTTCTACTGTCGCAAATTGTAATTGCGCCAAGGATTGCCTTTTCTATAGTAAATTATTCAAAAAATAATTTTTTACTGTCGCAAATTTTAATTACGCCAGGGATTGCCTTTTCTATAGTAAATTATTCAAAAAATAATTTTTTACTGTCGCAAATTTTAAGTGCGCCAGGGATTGCCTTTTCTATAGTAAATTCTTCAAAAAATAATTTTTTACTGTCGCAAATTTTAAGTGCGCCAGGGATTGCCTTTTCTATAGTAAATTATTCAAAAAATAATTTTCTACTGTCGCAAATTTTAATTACGCCAGGGATTGCCTTTTCTATAGTAAATTAGTCAAAAAATAATTTTATACTGTCGCAAATTTTAATTACGCCAGGGATTGCCTTTTCTATAGTAAAATTTTCAAAAAATAATTTTTTACTGTCGCAAATTTTAAATACGCCAGGGATTGCCTTTTCTATAGTAAATTATTCAAAAAAATAATTTTATACTGTCGCAAATTTTAATTACGCCAGGGATTGCCTTTTCTATAGTAAATTTTGCAAAAAATAATTTTTTACTGTCGCAAATTTTAATTGCGCCAGGGATTGCCTTTTCTATAGTAAATTATTCAAAAAATAATTTTATACTGTCGCAAATTTTAATTACGCCAGGGATTGCCTTTTCTATAGTAAATTGTGCAAAAAATAATTTTTTATTGTCGCAAATTTTAAATACGCCAGGGATTGCCTTTTCTATAGTAAATTATTCAAAGAATAATTTTATACTGTCGCAAATTTTAATTACGCCAGGGATTGCCTTTTCTATAGTAAATTATTCAAAAAATAATTTTATACTGTCGCAAATTTTAATTACGCCAGGGATTGCCTTTTCTATAGTAAATTTTGCAAAAAATAATTTTTTACTGTCGCAAATTTTAATTGCGCCAGGGATTGCCTTTTCTATAGTAAATTATTCAAAAAATAATTTTATACTGTCGCAAATTTTAATTACGCCAGGGATTGCCTTTTCTATAGTAAATTATTAAAAAAATAATTTTTTACTGTCGCAAATTTTAAGTGCGCCAGGGATTGCCTTTTCTATAGTAAATTATTCAAAAAATAATTTTTTACTGTCGCAAATTTTAATTACGCCAGGGATTGCCTTTTCTATAGTAAATTATTCAAAAAATAATTTTTTACTGTCGCAAATTTTAAGTGCGCCAGGGATTGCCTTTTCTATAGTAAATTATTCAAAAAATAATTTTTTACTGTCGCAAATTTTAAGTGCGCCAGGGATTGCCTTTTCTATAGTAAATTATTCAAAAAATAATTTTTTACTGTCTCAAATTTTAAGTGCGCCAGGAATTGCCTTTTCTATAGTAAATTATTTAAAAAATAACTTTTTACTGTCGCAAATTTTAAATACGCCAGGGATTGCCTTTTCTATAGTAAATTATTCAAAAAATAATTTTCTACTGTCGCAAATTTTAATTACGCCAGGGATTGCCTTTTCTATAGTAAATTTTGCAAAAAATAATTTTTTACTGTCGCAAATTTTAATTGCGCCAGGGATTGCCTTTTCTATAGTAAATTATTCAAAAAATAATTTTATACTGTCGCAAATTTTAATTACGCCAGGGATTGCCTTTTCTGTAGTAAATTTTGCAAAAAATAATTTTTTACTGTCGCAAATTTTAAATACGCCAGGGATTGCCTTTTCTATAGTAAATTATTCAAAGAATAATTTTATACTGTCGCAAATTTTAATTACGCCAGGGATTGCCTTTTCTATAGTAAATTTTGCAAAAAATAATTTTTTACTGTCGCAAATTTTAATTGCGCCAGGGATTGCCTTTTCTATAGTAAATTATTCAAAAAATAATTCTATACTGTCGCAAATTTTAATTACGCCAGGGATTGCCTTTTCTATAGTAAATTATTCAAAAAATAATTTTTTACTGTCGCAAATTTTAAATACGCCAGGGATTGCCTTTTCTATAGTAAATTATTCAAAAAATAATTTTCTACTGTCGCAAATTTTAATTACGCCAGGGATTGCCTTTTCTATAGTAAATTATTCAAAAAATAATTTCATACTGTCGAAAAATTTAATTACGCCAGGGATTGCCTTTTCTATAGTAAATTATTCAAAAAATAATTTTTTACTGTCGCAAATTTTAAGTGCGCCAGGGATTGCCTTTTCTATAGTAAATTATTCAAAAATAATTTTTTACTGTCGCAAATTTTAATTACGCCAGGGATTGCCTTTTCTATAGTAAATTATTCAAAAAATAATTTTTTACTGTCGCAAATTTTAATTAAGCCAGGGATTGCCTTTTCTATAGTAAATTATTCAAAAAATAATTTTCTACTGTCGGAAATTTTAATTACGCCAGGGATTGCCTTTTCTATGGTAAATTATTCAAAAAATAATTTTATACTGTCGCAAATTTTAATTACGCCAGGGATTGCCTTTTCTATAGTAAATTATTCAAAAAATAATTTTCTACTGTCGCAAATTTTAATTACGCCAGGGATTGCCTTTTCTATAGTAAATTATTCAAAAAATAATTTTCTACTGTCGGAAATTTTAATTACGCCAGGGATTGCCTTTTCTATAGTAAATTATTCAAAAAATAATTTTGTACTGTCGGAAATTTTAATTACGCCAGGGATTGCCTTTTCTATAGTAAATTTTGCAAAAAATAATTTTTTACTGTCGCAAATTTTAAATACGCCAGGGATTGCCTTTTCTATAGTAAATTATTCAAAAAATAATTTTATACTGTCGCAAATTTTAATTACGCCAGGGATTGCCTTTTCTATAGTAAATTTTGCAAAAAATAATTTTTTACTGTCGCAAATTTTAATTGCGCCAGGGATTGCCTTTTCTATAGTAAATTATTCAAAAAATAATTTTATACTGTCGCAAATTTTAATTACGCCAGGGATTGCCTTTTCTATAGTAAATTATTAAAAAAATAATTTTTTACTGTCGCAAATTTTAAGTGCGCCAGGGATTGCCTTTTCTATAGTAAATTATTCAAAAAATAATTTTTTACTGTCGCAAATTTTAATTACGCCAGGGATTGCCTTTTCTATAGTAAATTATTCAAAAAATAATTTTTTACTGTCGCAAATTTTAAGTGCGCCAGGGATTGCCTTTTCTATAGTAAATTATTCAAAAAATAATTTTTTACTGTCGCAAATTTTAAGTGCGCCAGGGATTGCCTTTTCTATAGTAAATTATTCAAAAAATAATTTTTTACTGTCTCAAATTTTAAGTGCGCCAGGAATTGCCTTTTCTATAGTAAATTATTTAAAAAATAACTTTTTACTGTCGCAAATTTTAAATACGCCAGGGATTGCCTTTTCTATAGTAAATTATTCAAAAAATAATTTTCTACTGTCGCAAATTTTAATTACGCCAGGGATTGCCTTTTCTATAGTAAATTTTGCAAAAAATAATTTTTTACTGTCGCAAATTTTAATTGCGCCAGGGATTGCCTTTTCTATAGTAAATTATTCAAAAAATAATTTTATACTGTCGCAAATTTTAATTACGCCAGGGATTGCCTTTTCTGTAGTAAATTTTGCAAAAAATAATTTTTTACTGTCGCAAATTTTAAATACGCCAGGGATTGCCTTTTCTATAGTAAATTATTCAAAGAATAATTTTATACTGTCGCAAATTTTAATTACGCCAGGGATTGCCTTTTCTATAGTAAATTTTGCAAAAAATAATTTTTTACTGTCGCAAATTTTAATTGCGCCAGGGATTGCCTTTTCTATAGTAAATTATTCAAAAAATAATTCTATACTGTCGCAAATTTTAATTACGCCAGGGATTGCCTTTTCTATAGTAAATTATTCAAAAAATAATTTTTTACTGTCGCAAATTTTAAATACGCCAGGGATTGCCTTTTCTATAGTAAATTATTCAAAAAATAATTTTCTACTGTCGCAAATTTTAATTACGCCAGGGATTGCCTTTTCTATAGTAAATTATTCAAAAAATAATTTCATACTGTCGAAAAATTTAATTACGCCAGGGATTGCCTTTTCTATAGTAAATTATTCAAAAAATAATTTTTTACTGTCGCAAATTTTAAGTGCGCCAGGGATTGCCTTTTCTATAGTAAATTATTCAAAAATAATTTTTTACTGTCGCAAATTTTAATTACGCCAGGGATTGCCTTTTCTATAGTAAATTATTCAAAAAATAATTTTTTACTGTCGCAAATTTTAAGTGCGCCAGGGATTGCCTTTTCTATAGTAAATTATTCAAAAAATAATTTTTTACTGTCGCAAATTTTAAATACGCCAGGGATTGCCTTTTCTATAGTAAATTATTCAAAAAATAATTTTCTACTGTCGGAAATTTTAATTACGCCAGGGATTGCCTTTTCTATAGTAAATTATTCAAAAAATAATTTTATACTGTCGCAAATTTTAATTACGCCAGGGATTGCCTTTTCTATAGTAAATTATTCAAAAAATAATTTTCTACTGTCGCAAATTTTAATTACGCCAGGGATTGCCTTTTCTATAGTAAATTATTCAAAAAATAATTTTCTACTGTCTGAAATTTTAATTACGCCAGGGATTGCCTTTTCTATAGTAAATTATTCAAAAAATAATTTTATACTGTCGCAAATTTTAATTACGCCAGGGATTGCCTTTTCTATAGTAAATTTTGCAAAAAATAATTTGTTACTGTCGCAAATTTTAAATACGCCAGGGATTGCCTTTTCTATAGTAAATTTTTCAAAAAATAATTTTATACTGTCGCAAATTTTAATTACGCCAGGGATTGCCTTTTCTATAGTAAATTTTGCAAAAAATAATTTTTTACTGTCGCAAATTTTAATTGCGCCAGGGATTGCCTTTTCTATAGTAAATTATTCAAAAAATAATTTTATACTGTCGCAAATTTTAATTACGCCAGGGATTGCCTTTTCTATAGTAAATTATTAAAAAAATAATTTTTTACTGTCGCAAATTTTAAGTGCGCCAGGGATTGCCTTTTCTATAGTAAATTATTCAAAAAATAATTTTTTAATGTCGCAAATTTTAATTACGCCAGGGATTGCCTTTTCTATAGTAAATTATTCAAAAAATAATTTTTTACTGTCGCAAATTTTAAGTGCGCCAGGGATTGCCTTTTCTATAGTGAATTATTCAAAATATAATTTTTTACTGTCGCAAATTTTAAGTGCGCCAGGGATTGCCTTTTCTATAGTAAATTATTCAAAAAATAATTTTTTACTGTTTCAAATTTTAAGTGCGCCAGGAATTGCCTTTTCTATAGTAAATTATTCAAAAAATAATTTTTTACTGTCGCAAATTTTAAATACGCCAGGGATTGCCTTTTCTATAGTAAATAATTCAAAAAATAATTTTCTACTGTCGCAAATTTTAATTACGCCAGGGATTGCCTTTTCTATAGTAAATTATTCAAAAAATAATTTTCTACTGTCGCAAATTGTAATTGCGCCAAGGATTGCCTTTTCTATAGTAAATTATTCAAAAAATAATTTTTTACTGTCGCAAATTTTAAATACGCCAGGGATTGCCTTTTCTATAGTAAATTATTCAAAAAATAATTTTCTACTGTCGCAAATTTTAATTACGCCAGGGATTGCCTTTTCTATAGTAAATTATTCAAAAAATAATTTTCTACTGTCGCAAATTGTAATTGCGCCAAGGATTGCCTTTTCTATAGTAAATTATTCAAAAAATAATTTTTTACTGTCGCAAATTTTAATTACGCCAGGGATTGCCTTTTCTATAGTAAATTATTCAAAAAATAATTTTTTACTGTCGCAAATTTTAAGTGCGCCAGGGATTGCCTTTTCTATAGTAAATTATTCAAAAATAATTTTTTACTGTCGCAAATTTTAATTACGCCAGGGATTGCCTTTTCTATAGTAAATTATTCAAAAAATAATTTTTTACTGTCGCAAATTTTAAGTGCGCCAGGGATTGCCTTTTCTATAGTAAATTATTCCAAAAATAATTTTTTACTGTCGCAAATTTTAATTACGCCAGGGATTGCCTTTTCTATAGTAAATTATTCAAAAAATAATTTTTTACTGTCGCAAATTTTAAATACGCCAGGGATTGCCTTTTCTATAGTAAATTTTGCAAAAAAATGATTTTTTACTGTCGCAAATTTTAAATATCCCAGGGATTGCCTTTTCTATAGTAAATTTCTCACAAATTAATTTTTTACTGTCGCAAATTTTAAATACGCCAGGGATTGCCTTTTCTATAGTAAATTATTCAAAAAATAATTTTCTACTGTCTAAAATTTTAATTACGCCAGGGATTGCCTTTTCTTAGTAAATTATTCAAAAAATAATTTTCTACTGTCGCAAATTTTAATTACGCCAGGGATTGCCTTTTCTATAGTAAATTATTCAAAAAATTATTTTATACTGTCGCAAATTTTATTTACGCCAGGGATTGCCTTTTCTATAGTAAATTTTGCAAAAAATAATTTTTTACTGTTGCAAATTTTAAATACGCCAGGGATTGCCTTTTCTATAGTAAATTATTCAAAAAATAATTTTATACTGTCGCAAATTTTAATTACGCCAGGGATTGCCTTTTCTATGGTAAATTTTGCAAAAAATAATTTTTTACTGTCGCAAATTTTAATGGCGCCAGGGATTGCCTTTTCTATAGTAAATTATTCAAAAAATAATTTTATACTGTCGCAAATTTTAATTACGCCAGGGATTGCCTTTTCTATAGTAAATTATTCAAAAAATAATTTTTTACTGTCGCAAATTTTAAGTGCGCCAGGGATTGCCTTTTCTATAGTAAATTATTCAAAAAATAATTTTTTATTGTCGCAAATTTTAATTGCGCCAGAGATTGCCTTTTCTATAGTAAATTATTCAAAAAATAATTTTTTACTGTCGCAAATTTTAAGTCCGCCAGGGATTGCCTTTTCTATAGTAAATTATTCAAAAAATAATTTTTTATTTTCGCAAATTTTAAGTGCGCCAGGGATTGCCTTTTCTATAGTAAATTATTCAAAAAATAATTTTTTACTGTCGCAAACTTTAAATACGACAGGGATTGCCTTTTCTATAGTAAATTATTCAAAAAATAATTTTCTATTGTCGCAAATTTTAATTACGCCAGGGATTGCCTTTTCTATAGTAAATTATTCAAAAAATAATTTTCTACTCTCGCAAATTGTAATTGCGCCAAGGATTGCCTTTTCTATAGTAAATTATTCAAAAAATAATTTTTTACTGTCGCAAATTTTAAATACGCCAGGGATTGCCTTTTCTATAGTAAATTATTCAAAAAATAATTTTCTGCTGTCGCAAATTTTAATTACGCCAGGGATTGCCTTTTCTATAGTAAATTATTCAAAAAAAAAATTTCTACTGTCGCAAATTGTAATTGCGCCAAAGATTGCCTTTTCTATAGTAAATTATTCAAAAAATAATTTTTTACTGTCGCAAATTTTAATTACGCCAGGGATTGCCTTTTCTATAGTAAATTATTCAAAAAATAATTTTTTACTGTCGCAAATTTTAAGTGCGCCAGGGATTGCCTTTTCTATAGTAAATTATTCAAAAAATAATTTCTTACTGTCGCAAATTTTAAGTGCGCCAGGGATTGCCTTTTCTATAGTAAATTATTCAAAAAATAATTTTTTACTGTCGCAAATTTTAATTACGCCAGGGATTGCCTTTTCTATAGTAAGTTATTCAAAAAATAATTTTTTACTGTCGCAAATTTTAAGTGCGCCAGGGATTGCCTTTTCTATAGTAAATTATTCAAAAAATTATTTTTTACTGTCGCAAATTTTAATTGCCTTTTCTATAGTAAATTATTCAAAAAATTATTTTCTACTGTCGCAAATTTTAATTGCGGCAGGGATTGCCTTTTCTATAGTAAATTATTCAAAAAATAATTTTCTACTGTCGCAAATTTTAATTACGCCAGGATTGCCTTTTCTATAGTAAATTATTCAAAAAATAATTTTTTACTGTCGCAAATTTTAATTACGCCAGGGATTGCCTTTTCTATAGTAAATTATTCAAAAAATAATTTTTTACTCTCGCAAATTTTAATTGCGCCAGGGATTGCCTTTTCTATAGTAAATTATTCAAAAAATAATTTTCTACTTTCGCAAATTTTAATTACGCCAGGGATTGTCTTTTCTATAGTAAATTATTCAAAAAATAATTTTTTACTGTCGCAAATTTTAATTACGCCAGGGATTGCCTTTTCTATAGTAAATTATTCAAAAAATAATTTTTTACTCTCGAAAATTTCAATTTCGCCAGGTAAATTTTTCACAAATTAATTTTTTACTGTCGCAAATTTTAAATACGCCAGGGATTGCCTTTTCTATAGTAAATTATTCAAAAAATAATTTTCTACTGTCGCAAATTTTAATTACGCCAGGGAATGCCTTTTCTATAGTAAATTATTAAAAAAATAATTTTTTAATTTCTCAAATTTTAAGCGCGCCAGGGATTGCCTTTTCTACAGTAAATTATTCAAAAAATAATTTTATACTGTCGCAAATTTTAATTACGCCAGGGATTGCCTTTTCTATAGTAAATTATTCAAAAAATAATTTTCTACTGTCGCAAATTTTAAATACGCCAGGGATTGCCTTTTCTATAGTAAATTATTCAAAAAATAATTTTCTACTGTCGCAAATTTTAATTACGCCAGGGATTGCCTTTTCTATAGTAAATTATTCAAAAAATAATTTTATACTGTCGAAAAATTTAATTACGCCAGGGATTGCCTTTTCTATAGTAAATTATTCAAAAAATAATTTTTTACTGCCGCAAATTTTAAGTGCGCCAGGGATTGCCTTTTCTATAGTAAATTATTCAAAAATAATTTTTTACTGTCGCAAATTTTAATTAGGCCAGGGATTGCCTTTTCTATAGTAAATTATTCAAAAAATAATTTTTTACTGTCGCAAATTTTAAGTGCGCCAGGGATTGCCTTTTCTATAGTAAATTATTCAAAAAATAATTTTTTACTGTCGCAAATTTTAATTACGCCAGGGATTGCTTTCTATAGTAAATTATTCAAAAAATAATTTTCTACTGTCGGAAATTTTAATTACGCCAGGGATTGCCTTTTCTATAGTAAATTATTCAAAAAATAATTTTTTACTGTCGCAAATTTTAAGTGCGCCAGGGATTGCCTTTTCTATAGTAAATTATTCGAAAAAATAATTTTTTACTGTCGCAAATTTTAATTACGCCAGGGATGGCCTTTTCTATAGTAAATTATTCAAAAAATAATTTTTTACTGTCGCAAATTTTAAGTGCGCCAGGGATTGCCTTTTCTATAGTAAATTATTCAAAAAATAATTTTTTACTGTCGCAAATTTTAATTACGACAGGGATTGCCTTTTCTATAGTAAATTATTCAAAAAATAATTTTCTACTGTCGGAAATTTTAATTACGCCAGGGATTGCCTTTTCTATAGTAAATTATTCAAAAAATAATTTTATACTGTCGCAAATTTTAATTACGCCAGGGATTGCCTTTTCTATAGTAAATTATTCAAAAAATAATTTTCTACTGTCGCAAATTTTAATTACGCCAGGGATTGCCTTTTCTATAGTAAATTATTCAAAAAATAATTTTCTACTGTCTGAAATTTTAATTACGCCAGGGATTGCCTTTTCTATAGTAAATTATTCAAAAAATAATTGTATACTGTCGCAAATTTTAATTACGCCAGGGATTGCGTTTTCTATAGTAAATTTTGCAAAAAATAATTTTTTACTGTCGCAAATTTTAAATACGCCAGGGATTGCCTTTTCTATAGTAAATTATTCAAAAAATAATTTTATACTGTCGCAAATTTTAATTACGCCAGGGATTGCCTTTTCTATAGTAAATTTTACAAAAAATAATTTTTTACTGTCGCAAATTTTAATTGCGCCAGGGATTGCCTTTTCTATAGTAAATTGTTCAAAAAATAATTTTATACTGTCGCAAATTTTAATTACGCCAGGGATTGCCTTTTCTATAGTAAATTATTAAAAAAATAATTTTTTACTGTCGCAAATTTTAAGTGCGCCAGGGATTGCCTTTTCTATAGTAAATTATTCAAAAAATAATTTTTTACTGTCGCAAATTTTAATTACGCCAGGGATTGCCTTTTCTATAGTAAATTATTCAAAAAATAATTTTTTACTGACGCAAATTTTAAGTGCGCCAGGGATTGCCTTTTCTATAGTAAATTATTCAAAATATAATTTTTTACTGTCGCAAATTTTAATTACGGCAGGGATTGCCTTTTCTATAGTAAATTATTCAAAAAAAAAATTTCTACTGTCGCAAATTGTAATTGCGCCAAGGATTGCCTTTTCTATAGTAAATTATTCAAAAAATAATTTTTTACTGTCGCAAATTTTAATTACGCCAGGGATTGCCTTTTCTATAGTAAATTATTCAAAAAATAATTTTTTACTGTCGCAAATTTTAAGTGCGCCAGGGATTGCCTTTTCTATAGTAAATTATTCAAAAAATAATTTCTTACTGTCGCAAATTTTAAGTGCGCCAGGGATTGCCTTTTCTATAGTAAATTATTCAAAAAATAATTTTTTACTGTCGCAAATTTTAATTACGCCAGGGATTGCCTTTTCTATAGTAAGTTATTCAAAAAATAATTTTTTACTGTCGCAATTTTAAGTGCGCCAGGGATTGCCTTTTCTATAGTAAATTATTCAAAAAATTATTTTTTACTGTCGCAAATTTTAATTGCCTTTTCTATAGTAAATTATTCAAAAATTATTTTCTACTGTCGCAAATTTTAATTGCGGCAGGGATTGCCTTTTCTATAGTAAATTATTCAAAAAATAATTTTCTACTGTCGCAAATTTTAATTACGCCAGGGATTGCCTTTTCTATAGTAAATTATTCAAAAAATAATTTTTTACTCTCGCAAATTTTAATTGCGCCAGGGATTGCCTTTTCTATAGTAAATTATTCAAAAAATAATTTTCTACTTTCGCAAATTTTAATTACGCCAGGGATTGTCTTTTCTATAGTAAATTATTCAAAAAATAATTTTTTACTGTCGCAAATTTTAATTACGCCAGGGATTGCCTTTTCTATAGTAAATTATTCAAAAAATAATTTTTTACTCTCGAAAATTTCAATTTCGCCAGGTAAATTTTTCACAAATTAATTTTTTACTGTCGCAAATTTTAAATACGCCAGGGATTGCCTTTTCTATAGTAAATTATTCAAAAAATAATTTTCTACTGTCGCAAATTTTAATTACGCCAGGGAATGCCTTTTCTATAGTAAATTATTAAAAAAATAATTTTTTAATTTCTCAAATTTTAAGCGCGCCAGGGATTGCCTTTTCTACAGTAAATTATTCAAAAAATAATTTTATACTGTCGCAAATTTTAATTACGCCAGGGATTGCCTTTTCTATAGTAAATTATTCAAAAAATAATTTTCTACTGTCGCAAATTTTAAATACGCCAGGGATTGCCTTTTCTATAGTAAATTATTCAAAAAATAATTTTCTACTGTCGCAAATTTTAATTACGCCAGGGATTGCCTTTTCTATAGTAAATTATTCAAAAAATAATTTTATACTGTCGAAAAATTTAATTACGCCAGGGATTGCCTTTTCTATAGTAAATTATTCAAAAAATAATTTTTTACTGCCGCAAATTTTAAGTGCGCCAGGGATTGCCTTTTCTATAGTAAATTATTCAAAAATAATTTTTTACTGTCGCAAATTTTAATTAGGCCAGGGATTGCCTTTTCTATAGTAAATTATTCAAAAAATAATTTTTTACTGTCGCAAATTTTAAGTGCGCCAGGGATTGCCTTTTCTATAGTAAATTATTCAAAAAATAATTTTTTACTGTCGCAAATTTTAATTACGCCAGGGATTGCTTTCTATAGTAAATTATTCAAAAAATAATTTTCTACTGTCGGAAATTTTAATTACGCCAGGGATTGCCTTTTCTATAGTAAATTATTCAAAAAATAATTTTTTACTGTCGCAAATTTTAAGTGCGCCAGGGATTGCCTTTTCTATAGTAAATTATTCGAAAAAATAATTTTTTACTGTCGCAAATTTTAATTACGCCAGGGATGGCCTTTTCTATAGTAAATTATTCAAAAAATAATTTTTTACTGTCGCAAATTTTAAGTGCGCCAGGGATTGCCTTTTCTATAGTAAATTATTCAAAAAATAATTTTTTACTGTCGCAAATTTTAATTACGACAGGGATTGCCTTTTCTATAGTAAATTATTCAAAAAATAATTTTCTACTGTCGGAAATTTTAATTACGCCAGGGATTGCCTTTTCTATAGTAAATTATTCAAAAAATAATTTTATACTGTCGCAAATTTTAATTACGCCAGGGATTGCCTTTTCTATAGTAAATTATTCAAAAAATAATTTTCTACTGTCGCAAATTTTAATTACGCCAGGGATTGCCTTTTCTATAGTAAATTATTCAAAAAATAATTTTCTACTGTCTGAAATTTTAATTACGCCAGGGATTGCCTTTTCTATAGTAAATTATTCAAAAAATAATTGTATACTGTCGCAAATTTTAATTACGCCAGGGATTGCCTTTTCTATAGTAAATTTTGCAAAAAATAATTTTTTACTGTCGCAAATTTTAAATACGCCAGGGATTGCCTTTTCTATAGTAAATTATTCAAAAAATAATTTTATACTGTCGCAAATTTTAATTACGCCAGGGATTGCCTTTTCTATAGTAAATTTTGCAAAAAATAATTTTTTACTGTCGCAAATTTTAATTGCGCCAGGGATTGCCTTTTCTATAGTAAATTGTTCAAAAAATAATTTTATACTGTCGCAAATTTTAATTACGCCAGGGATTGCCTTTTCTATAGTAAATTATTAAAAAAATAATTTTTTACTGTCGCAAATTTTAAGTGCGCCAGGGATTGCCTTTTCTATAGTAAATTATTCAAAAAATAATTTTTTACTGTCGCAAATTTTATTTACGCCAGGGATTGCCTTTTCTATAGTAAATTATTCAAAAAATAATTTTTTACTGACGCAAATTTTAAGTGCGCCAGGGATTGCCTTTTCTATAGTAAATTATTCAAAATATAATTTTTTACTGTCGCAAATTTTAAGTACGCCAGGGATTGCCTTTTCTATAGTAAATTATTCAAAAAATAATTTTTTACTGTCCCAAATTTTAAGTGCGCCAGGAATTGCCTTTTCTATAGTAAATTATTCAAAAAATAATTTTTTACTGTCGCAAATTTTAAATACGCCAGGGATTGCCTTTTCTATAGTAAATTATTCAAAAAATAATTTTCTACTGTCGCAAATTTTAATTACGCCAGGGATTGCCTTTTCTATAGTAAATTATTCAAAAAATAATTTTCTACTGTCGCAAATAGTAATTGCGCCAAGGATTGCCTTTTCTATAGTAAATTATTCAAAAAATAATTTTTTACTGTCGCAAATTTTAAATACGCCAGGGATTGCCTTTTCTATAGTAAATTATTCAAAAAATAATTTTCTACTGTCGCAAATTTTAATTACGCCAGGGATTGCCTTTTCTATAGTAAATTATTCAAAAAATAATTTTCTACTGTCGCAAATTGTAATTGCGCCAAGGATTGCCTTTTCTATAGTAAATTATTCAAAAAATAATTTTTTACTGTCGCAAATTTTAATTACGCCAGGGATTGCCTTTTCTATAGTAAATTATTCAAAAAATAATTTTTTACTGTCGCAAATTTTAAGTGCGCCAGGGATTGCCTTTTCTGTAGTAAATTATTCAAAAATAATTTTTTACTGTCGCAAATTTTAATTACGCCAGGGATTGCCTTTTCTATAGTAAATTATTCAAAAAATAATTTTTTACTGTCGCAAATTTTAAGTGCGCCAGGGATTGCCTTTTCTATAGTAAATTATTCAAAAAATAATTTTTTACTGTCGCAAATTTTAATTACGCCAGGGATTGCCTTTTCTATAGTAAATTATTCAAAAAATAATTTTTTACTGTCGCAAATTTTAAATACGCCAGGGATTGCCTTTTCTATAGTAAATTTTGCAAAAAAATGATTTTTTACTGTCGCAAATTTTAAATATCCCAGGGATTGCCTTTTCTATAGTAAATTTCTCACAAATTAATTTTTTACTGTCGCAAATTTTAAATACGCCAAGGATTGCCTTTTCTATAGTAAATTATTCAAAAAATAATTTTCTACTGTCGCAAATTTTAATTACGCCAGGGATTGCCTTTTCTATAGTAAATTATTCAAAAAATAATTTTCTACTGTCGCAAATTTTAATTACGCCAGGGATTGCCTTTTCTATAGTAAATTATTCAAAAAATTATTTTATACTGTCGCAAATTTTATTTACGCCAGGGATTGCCTTTTCTATAGTAAATTTTGCAAAAAATAATTTTTTACTGTTGCAAATTTTAAATACGCCAGGGATTGCCTTTTCTATAGTAAATTATTCAAAAAATAATTTTATACTGTCGCAAATTTTAATTACGCCAGGGATTGCCTTTTCTATAGTAAATTTTGCAAAAAATAATTTTTTACTGTCGCAAATTTTAATTGCGCCAGGGATTGCCTTTTCTATAGTAAATTATTCAAAAAATAATTTTATACTGTCGCAAATTTTAATTACGCCAGGGATTGCCTTTTCTATAGTAAATTATTCAAAAAATAATTTTTTACTGTCGCAAATTTTAAGTGCGCCAGGGATTGCCTTTTCTATAGTAAATTATTCAAAAAATAATTTTTTATTGTCGCAAATTTTAATTGCGCCAGGGATTGCCTTTTCTATAGTAAATTATTCAAAAAATAATTTTTTACTGTCGCAAATTTTAAGTCCGCCAGGGATTGCCTTTTCTATAGTAAATTATTCAAAAAATAATTTTTTACTTTCGCAAATTTTAAGTGCGCCAGGGATTGCCTTTTCTATAGTAAATTATTCAAAAAATAATTTTTTACTGTCGCAAACTTTAAATACGACAGGGATTGCCTTTTCTATAGTAAATTATTCAAAAAATAATTTTCTATTGTCGCAAATTTTAATTACGCCAGGGATTGCCTTTTCTATAGTAAATTATTCAAAAAATAATTTTCTACTGTCGCAAATTGTAATTGCGCCAAGGATTGCCTTTTCTATAGTAAATTATTCAAAAAATAATTTTTTACTGTCGCAAATTTTAAATACGCCAGGGATTGCCTTTTCTATAGTAAATTATTCAAAAAATAATTTTCTGCTGTCGCAAATTTTAATTACGCCAGGGATTGCCTTTTCTATAGTAAATTATTCAAAAAAAAATTTTCTACTGTCGCAAATTGTAATTGCGCCAAGGATTGCCTTTTCTATAGTAAATTATTCAAAAAATAATTTTTTACTGTCGCAAATTTTAATTACGCCAGGGATTGCCTTTTCTATAGTAAATTATTCAAAAAATAATTTTTTACTGTCGCAAATTTTAAGTGCGCCAGGGATTGCCTTTTCTATAGTAAATTATTCAAAAAATAATTTCTTACTGTCGCAAATTTTAAGTGCGCCAGGGATTGCCTTTTCTATAGTAAATTATTCAAAAAATAATTTTTTACTATCGCAAATTTTAATTACGCCAGGGATTCCCTTTTCTATAGTAAATTATTCAAAAAATAATTTTTTACTGTCGCAAATTTTAAGTGCGCCAGGGATTGCCTTTTCTATAGTAAATTATTCAAAAAATTATTTTTTACTGTCGCAAATTTTAATTACGCCAGGGATTGCCTTTTCTATAGTAAATTATTCAAAAAATTATTTTCTACTGTCGCAAATTTTAATTGCGGCAGGGATTGCCTTTTCTATAGTAAATTATTCAAAAAATAATTTTCTACTGTCGCAAATTTTAATTACGCCAGGATTGCCTTTTCTATAGTAAATTATTCAAAAAATAATTTTTTACTGTCGCAAATTTTAATTACGCCAGGGATTGCCTTTTCTATAGTAAATTATTCAAAAAATAATTTTTTACTGTCGCAAATTTTAATTGCGCCAGGGATTGCCTTTTCTATAGTAAATTATTCAAAAAATAATTTTCTACTTTCGCAAATTTTAATTACGCCAGGGATTGCCTTTTCTATAGTAAATTATTCAAAAAATAATTTTTTACTGTCGCAAATTTTAATTACGCCAGGGATTGCCTTTTCTATAGTAAATTATTCAAAAAATAATTTTTTACTCTCGAAAATTTCAATTTCGCCAGGTAAATTTTTCACAAATTAATTTTTTACTGTCGCAAATTTTAAATACGCCAGGGATTCCCTTTTCTATAGTAAATTATTCAAAAAATA
>CAWVNZ010002313.1:0-38534 GCA_963930735.1 Dioctria linearis | reverse complement strand
AAATAATTTTTTACTGTCGCAAATTTTAATTGCGCCAGGGATTGCCTTTTCTATAGTAAATTTTTCAAAATTTAATTTTTTACTGTCGCAAATTTTAATTACGCCAGGGATTGCCTTTTCTATAGTAAGTTTTTCACAAATTAATTTTTTACTGTCGCAAATTTTAAATACGCCAGGGATTGCCTTTTCTATAGTAAATTATTCCAAAAATAATTTTTTACTGTCGCAAATTTTAATTGCGCCAGGGATTGCCTTTTCTACAGTAAATTTTTCAAAAAATAATTTTTTACTGTCGCAAATTTTAAATCCGCCAGGGATTGCCTTTTCTATAGTAAGTTATTCAAAAAATAATTTTTTACTGTCGCAAATTTTAATTGCGCCAGGGATTGCCTTTTCTATAGTAAATTTTTCAAAAAATAATTTTTTACTGTCGCAAATTTTAATTGCGCCAGGGATTGCATTTTCTACAGTAAATTTTTCAAAAAATAATTTTCTACAGTCGCAAATTTTATTAGCTCCAGGGATTGCCTTTTCTACAGTAAATTTTTCAAAAAATAATCTTCTACTGTCGCAAATTTTAATTACGCCAGGGATTGCCTTTTCTACAGTAAATTTTTCAAAAAATAATTTTCTACTGTCGCAAATTTTAATTGCGCCAGGGATTGCCTTTTCTATAGTAAATTATTCAAAAAATAATTTTTTACTCTCGCAAATTTTAATTGCGCCACGGATTGCCTTTTCTATAGTAAATTTTTCAAAAAATAATTTTTAATTGTCGCAAATTTTAATTGCGCCAGGGATTGCGTTTTCTATAGTAAATTTTTCAAAAAATAATTTTTTACTGTCGCAAATTTTAATTGCGCCAGGGATTGCCTTTTCTACAGTAATTTTTTCAAAAAATAATTTTTTACTGTCGCAAATTTTAAATACGCCAGGGATTGCCTTTTCTATAGTAAATTATTCAAAAAATAATTTTATACTGTCGCAAATTTTAATTGCGCCAGGGATTGCCTTTTCTATAGTAAATTTTTCAAAATTTAATTTTTTACTGTCGCAAATTTTAATTGCGCCAGGGATTGCCTTTTCTATAGTAAATTTTTCAAAATTTAATTTTATACTGTCGCAAATTTTAATTGCGCCAGGGATTGCCTTTTCTTTAGTAAATTATTCAAAAAATAATTTTTTACTCTCGCAAATTTTAATTGCGCCAGGGATTGCCTTTTCTACAGTAAATTTTTCGAAAAATAATTTTCTACTGTCGCAAATTTTAATTGCGCCAGGGATTGCATTTTCTATAGTAAATTTTTCAAAAAATAATTTTTTACTGTCGTAAATTTTAATTGCGCCAGGGATTGCGTTTTCTATAGTAAATTTTTCAATAAATAATTTTTTACTGTCGCAAATTTTAATTGCGACAGGGATTGCCTTTTCTATAGTAAATTATTCAAAAAATAATTTTTTACTGTCGCAAATTTTAATTGCGCCAGGGATTGCCTTTTCTATAGTAAATTTTTCAAAATTTAATTTTTTACTGTCGCAAATTTTAATTACGCCAGGGATTGCCTTTTCTATAGTAAGTTTTTCACAAATTAATTTTTTACTGTCGCAAATTTTAAATACGCCAGGGATTGCCTTTTCTATAGTAAATTATTCTAAAAAATAATTTTTTACTGTCGCAAATTTTAATTGCGCCAGGGATTGCCTTTTCTACAGTAAATTTTTCAAAAAATAATTTTTTACTGTCGCAAATTTTAAATCCGCCAGGAATTGCCTTTCCTATAGTAAGTTATTCAAAAAATAATTTTTTACTGTCGCAAATTTTAATTGCGCCAGGGATTGCCTTTTCTATAGTAAATTTTTCAAAAAATAATTTTTTACTGTCGCAAATTTTAATTGCGCCAGGGATTGCATTTTCTACAGTAAATTTTTCAAAAAATAATTTTCTACAGTCGCAAATTTTATTTGCGCCAGGGATTGCCTTTTCTACAGTAAATTTTTCAAAAAATTATTTTCTACTGTCGCAAATTTTAATTACGCCAGGGATTGCCTTTTCTACAGTAAGTTTTTCAAAAAATAATTTTCTACTGTCGCAAATTTTAATTGCGCCAGGGATTGCCTTTTCTATAGTAAATTATTCAAAAAATAATTTTTTACTCTCGCAAATTTTAATTGCGCCACGGATTGCCTTTTCTATAGTAAATTTTTCAAAAAATAATTTTTAATTGTCGCAAATTTTAATTGCGCCAAGAATTGCGTTTTCTATAGTAAATTTTTCAAAAAATAATTTTTTACTGTCGCAAATTTTAATTGCGCCAGGGATTGCCTTTTCTACAGTAATTTTTTCAAAAAATAATTTTTTACTGTCGCAAATTTTAAATACGCCAGGGATTGCCTTTTCTATAGTAAATTATTCAAAAAATAATTTTATACTGTCGCAAATTTTAATTGCGCCAGGGATTGCCTTTTCTATAGTAAATTATTCAAAAAATAATTTTTTACTGTCGCAAATTTTAATTGCGCCAGGGATTGCATTTTCTACAGTAAATTTTTCAAAAAATAATTTTCTACAGTCGCAAATTTTATTTGCGCCAGGGATTGCCTTTTCTACAGTAAATTTTTCAAAAAATAATTTTCTACTGTCGCAAATTTTAATTACGCCAGGGATTGCCTTTTCTACAGTAAATTTTTCAAAAAATAATTTTCTACTGTCGCAAATTTTAATTGCGCCAGGGATTGCCTTTTCTATAGTAAATTATTCAAAAAATAATTTTTTACTCTCGCAGATTTTAAATACGCCAAGGATTGCCTTTTCTATAGTAAATTATTCAAAAAATAATTTTATACTGTCGCAAATTTTAATTGCGCCAGGGATTGCCTTTTCAATAGTAAATTTTTCAAAATTTAATTTTTTAATGTCGCAAATTTTAATTACGCCAGGGATTGCCTTTTCAATAGTAAGTTTTCCACAAATTAATTTTTTACTGTCGCAAATTTTAAATACGCCAGGGATTGCCTTTTCTATAGTAAATTATTCAAAAAATAATTTTTTACTGTCGCAAATTTTAATTACGCCAGGGATTGCCTTTTCTATAGTAAATTATTCAAAAAATAATTTTTGCTGTTGCAAATTTTAATTGCGCCAGGGATTGCCTTTTCTATAGTAAATTTTTCAAAAAATAATTTTCTACTGTCGCAAATTTTAATTACGCCAGAGATTGCCTTTTCTGTAGTAAATCTTTCAAAAAAATAATTTTTTACTGTCGCAAATTTTAATTGCGCCAAGGATTGCCTTTTCTACAGTAAATTTTTCTAAAAATAATTTTCTACTGTCGCAAATTTTAATTACGCCAGGGATTGCCTTTTCTATAGTAAATTATTCAAAAACTAATTTTTTACTGTCGCAAATTTTAATTACGTCAGGGATTGCCTTTTCTACAGTAAATTTTTCAAAAAATAATTTTCTACTGTCGCAAATTTTAATTGCGCCAGGGATTGTCTTTTATATAGTAAAGTTTTCAAAAAATAATTTTTTACTGTCGCAAATTTTAAATACGCCAGGTATTGCCTCTTCTATAGTAAATTTTCCAAAAAATAATTTTTTAATGTCGCAAATTTTAACTGCGCCAGGAATTGCCTTTTCTATAGTAAATTTTTCAAAAAAAAATTTTATACTGTCGCAAATTTTAATTGCGGCAGGGATTGCCTTTTCTACAGTAAATTATTCAAAAAATAATTTTTTACTGTCGCAAATTTTAACTGCGCCAAGAATTGCCTTTTTATAGTAAATTTTTCAAAAAAAAATTTTCTACTGTCGCAAATTTTAATTGCGGCAGGGATTACCTTTTCTACAGTAAATTATTCAAAAAATAATTTTTTACTGTCGCAAATTTTAATTACGTCAGGGATTGCCTTTTCTATAGTAAATTATTCAAAAAATAATTTTTTACTGTCGCAAATTTTAATTGCGCCAGGGATTGCCTTTTCTATAGTAAATTTTTCAAAAAATAATTTTCTACTGTCGCAAATTTTAATTGCGCCAGGGATTGCCTTTTCTATAGTAAATTACTCAAAAAATAATTTTTTACTCTCGCAAATTTTAATTGCGCCAGGGATTGCCTTTTCTATAGTAAATTTTTCAAAAAATAATTTTTTATTGTCGCAAATTTTAATTGGGCCAGGGATTGTGTTTTCTATAGTAAATTTTTCAAAAAATAATTTTTTACTGTCGCAAATTTTAATTGCGCCAGGGATTGCCTTTTCTACAGTAAATTTTTCAAAAAATAATTTTTTACTGTCGCAAATTTTAAATACGCCAGGGATTGCCTTTTCTATAGTAAATTATTCAAATAATATTTTTTTACTGTCGCAAATTTTAATTGCGCCAGGGATTGCATTTTCTATAGTAAATTATTCAAAAAATAATTTTTTACTCTCGGAAATTTTAATTGCGCCACGGATTGCCTTTTCTATAGTAAATTTTTCAAAAAATAATTTTTTACTGTCGCAAATTTTAATTGCGCCAGGGATTGCGTTTTCTATAGTAAATTTTTCAAAAAATAATTTTTTACTGTCGCAAATTTTAATTGCGCCAGGGATTGCCTTTTCTACAGTAAATTTTTCAAAAAATAATTTTTTACTGTCGCAAATTTTAAATACGCCAGGGATTGCCTTTTCTATAGTAAATTATTCAAAAAATAATTTTTTACTGTCGCAAATTTTAATTACGCCAGGGATTGCCTTTTCTATAGTAAATTATTTAAAAAATAATTTTTTACTGTCGCAAATTTTAATTACGCCAGGGATTGCCTTTTCTACAGTAAATTTTTCAAAAAATAATTTTCTACTCTCGCAAATTTTAATTGCGCCAGGGATTGCCTTTTCTATAGTAAATTATTCAAAAAATAATTTTTTACTGTCGCAAATTTTAATTGCGCCAGGGATTGCCTTTTCTATAGTAAATTTTTCAAAATTTAATTTTTTACTGTCGCAAATTTTAATTACGCCAGGGATTGCCTTTTCTATAGTAAGTTTTTCACAAATTAATTTTTTACTGTCGCAAATTTTAAATACGCCAGGGATTGCCTTTTTTATAGTAAATTATTCCAAAAATAATTTTTTACTGTCGCAAATTTTAATTGCGCCAGGGATTGCCTTTTCTACAGTAAATTTTTCAAAAAATAATTTTTTACTGTCGCAAATTTTAAATCCGCCAGGGATTGCCTTTTCTATAGTAAGTTATTCAAAAAATAATTTTTTACTGTCGCAAATTTTAATTGCGCCAGGGATTGCATTTTCTACAGTAAATTTTTCAAAAAATAGTTTTCTACAGTCGCAAATTTTATTTGCGCCAGGGATTGCCTTTTCTACAGTAAATTTTTCAAAAAATAATTTTCTACTGTCGCAAATTTTAATTACGCCAGGGATTGCCTTTTCTATAGTAAATTTTTCAAAATTTAATTTTATACTGTCGCAAATTTTAATTGCGCCAGGGATTGCCTTTTCTATAGTAAATTTTTCAAAAAATAATTTTTTACTGTCGCAAATTTTAATTGCGCCAGGAATTGCCTTTACTACAGTAAATTTTTCAAAAAATAATTTTTTACTGTCGCAAATTTTAATTACGCCAGGGGATTGCCTTTTCTATAGTAAATTTTTCAAAAATTAATTTTTTACTGTCGCAAATTTTAATTGCCGCAGGGATTGCCTTTTCTACAGTAAAATTTTCAAAAAATAATTTTTTACTGTCGCAAATTTTAAATATGCCAGGGATTGCCTTTTCTATAGTAAATTATTCAAAAAATAATTTTTTACTGTCGCAAATTTTAATTGCGCCAGGGATTGCCTTTTCTGTAGTAAATTTTTCAAAAATTAATTTTTTACTGTCGCAAATTTTAATTACGCCAGGGATTGCCTTTCCTATAGTAAATTTTTCACAAATTAATTTTTTACTGTCGCAAATTTTAAATACGCCAGGGATTGCCTTTTCTACAGTAAATTTTTCAAAAAATAATTTTCTACTGTCGCAAATTTTAATTACGCCAGAGATTGCTTTTTTTGTATTAAATCTTTCAAAAAAATAATTTTTTACTGTCGCAAATTTTAATTGCGCCAAGGATTGCCTTTTCTACAGTAAGTTTTTCAAAAAATAATATTTTACTGTCGCATATTTTAAATACGCCAGGGATTGCCTTTTCTATAGTAAATTATTCAAAAAATAATTTTTTACTGTCGCAAATTTTAATTGCGCCAGGGATTGCCTTTTCTATAGAAATTTTTTCAAAAAATTATTTTTTACTGTCGCAAATTTTAATTGCGCCAGGGATTGCCTTTTCTATAGTAAATTATTCAAAAAAATAATTTTTTACTGTCGCAAATTTTAAATACGCCAGGGATTGCCTTTTCTATAGTAAATTATTCAAAAAATAATTTTCTACTGTCGCAAATTTTAATTGCGCCAAGGATTGCCTTTTCTGTAGTAAATCTTTCAAAAAAATAATTTTTTACTGTCGCAAATTTTAATTGCGCCAAAGATTGCCTTTTCTACAGTAAATTTTTCAAAAAATAATATTTTACTGTCGAAAATTTTAAATACGCCAGGGATTGCCTTTTCTATAGTAAATTATTCAAAAAGTAATTTTTTACTGTCGCAAATTTTAATTGCGCCAGGGATTGCCTTTTCTATAGTAAATTATTCAAAAAATGATTTTTTACTGTCGCAAATTTTAATTACGCCAGGGATTGCCTTTTCTATAGTAAATTTTTCAAAAAAATAATTTTTTACTGTCGCAAATTTTAATTGCGCCAGGGATTGCCTTTTCTACAGTAAATTATTCAAAAAATAATTTTTTACTGTCGCAAATTTTAATTACGCCAGGGATTGCCTTTTCTACAGTAAATTTTTCAAAAAATAATTTTCTACTTTCGCAAATTTTAATTGCGCCAGGGATTGCCTTTTCTATAGTAAATTATTCAAAAAATAATTTTTTACTGTCGCAAATTTTAATTGCGCCAGGGATTGCATTTTCTATAGTAAATTTTTCAAAAAATAGTTTTTTACTGTCGCAAATTTTAATTGCGCCAGGGATTGCCTTTTCTACAGTAAATTTTTCAAAAAATAATTTTTTACTGTCGCAAATTTTAAATACGCCAGGGATTGCCTTTTCTATAGTAAATTATTCAAAAAATAATTTTTTTCTGTCGCAAATTTTAATTGCGCCAGGGATTGCCTTTTCTATAGTAAATTATTCAAAATTTAATTTTTTACTGTCGCAAATTTTAATTACGCCAGGGATTGCCTTATCTATAGTAAATTTTTCACAAATTAATTTTTTACTGTCGCAAATTTTAAATACGCCAGGGATTGCCTATTCTATAGTAAATTATTCAAAAAATAATTTTTTACTGTCGCAAATTTTAATTGCGCCAAGGATTGCCTTTTCTGTAGTAAATCTTTCAAAAAAATAATTTTTTACTGTCGCAAATTTTAATTGCGCCAAGGATTGCCTTTTCTACAGTAAATTTTTCAAAAAATAATATTTTACTGTCGCAAATTTGAAATACGCCAGGGATTGCCTTTTCTATAGTAAATTACTCAAAAAATAATTTTTTACTGTCGCAAATTTTAATTGCGCCAGGGATTGCCTTTTCTATAGTTAATTATTCAAAAAATAATTTTTTATTGTCGCAAATTTTAATTACGCCAGGGATTGCCTTTTCTATAGTAAATTTTTCAAAAAAATAATTTTTTACTTTCGCAAATTTTAATTGCGCCAGGGATTGCCTTTTCTACAGTAAATTTTTCAAAAAATAATTTTTTACTGTCGCAAATTTTAAATACGCCAGGGATTGCCTTTTCTATAGTAAATTATTCAAAAAATAATTTTTTACTGTCGCAAATTTTAATTACGCCAGGGATTGCCTTTTCTATAGTAAATTATTCAAAAAATAATTTTTTACTGTCGCAAATTTTAATTGCGCCAGGGATTGCCTTTTCTATAGTAAATTTTTCAAAAAATAATTTTCTACTGTAGCAAATTTTAATTACGCCAGAGATTGCCTTTTCTGTAGTAAATCTTTCAAAAAAATAATTTTTTACTGTCGCAAATTTTAATTGCGCCAAGGATTGCCTTTTCTACAGTAAATTTTTCAAAAAATAATTTTCTACTGTCGCAAATTTTAATTGCGCCAGGGATTGCCTTTTCTATAGTAAATTATTCAATTTTTTACTGTCGCAAATTTTAATTACGCCAAGGATTGCCTTTTCTACAGTAAATTTTTCAAAAAATAATTTTCTACTGTCGCAAATTTTAATTGCGCCAGGGATTGTCTTTTCTATAGTAAAGTATTCAAAAAATAATTTTTTACTGTCGCAAATTTTAAATACGCCAGGTATTGCCTCTTCTATAGTAAATTTTGCAAAAAATAATTTTTTACTGTCGCAAATTTTAACTGCGCCAGGGATTGCCTTTTCTATAGTAAATTTTTCAAAAAAAAATTTTTTACTGTCGCAAATTTTAATTGCGGCAGGGATTGCCTTTTCTACAGTAAATTATTCAAAAAATAATTTTTTACTGTCGCAAATTTTAATTACGCCAGGGATTGCCTTTTCTATAGTAAATTATTCAAAAAATAATTTTTTACTGTCGCAAATTTTAATTGCGCCAGGGATTTCCTTTTCTATAGTAAAATTTCAAAAAATAATTTTCTACTGTCGCAATTTTAATTGCTCCAGGGATTGCCTTTTCTATAGTAAATTATTCAAAAAATAATTTTTTACTCTCCTAAATTTAAATTGCCCCACGGATTGCCTTTTCTACAGTAAATTTTTCAAAAAATAATTTTCTACTGTCGCAAATTTTAATTGCGCCAGGGATTGTCTTTTCTATAGTAAAGTATTCAAAAAATAATTTTTTACTGTCGCAAATTTTAAATACGCCAGGTATTGCCTCTCTATAGTAAATTTTGCAAAAAAATAATTTTTTACTGTCGCAAATTTTAACTGCGCCAGGGATTGCCTTTTCTATAATAAATTTTTCAAAAAAAATTTTTTTACTGTCGCAAATTTTAATTGCGGCAGGGATTGCCTTTTCTACAGTAAATTATTCAAAAAATAATTTTTTACTGTCGCAAATTTTAATTACGCCAGGGATTGCCTTTTCTATAGTAAATTATTCAAAAAATAATTTTTTACTGTCGCAAATTTTAATTGCGCCAGGGATTTCCTTTTCTATAGTAAATTTTTCAAAAAATAATTTTCTACTGCCGCAATTTTAATTGCGCCAGGGATTGCCTTTTCTATAGTAAATTATTCAAAAAATTATTTTTTACTCTCGCAAATTTAAATTGCGCCACGGTTTGTCTTTTCTATAGTAAATTATTCAAAAAATAATTTTTTACTGTCGCAAATTTTAATTGCGCCAGGGATTGCCTTTTCTATAGTAAATTATTCAAAAAATAATTTTTTACTCTCGCAAATTTTAACTGCGCCACGGATTGCCTTTTCTATAGTAAATTTTTCAAAAAATAATTTTTTACTGTCGCAAATTTTAATTGCGCCAGGGATTGCGTTTTTTATAGTAAATTTTTCAAAAAAAAATTTTTTACTGTCGCAAATTTTAATTGCGCCAGGGATTGCCTTTTCTACAGTAAATTTTTCAAAAAATAATTTTTTACTGTCGCAAATTTTAAATACGCCAGGGATTGCCTTTTCTATAGTAAATTATTCAAAAATAATTTTTTACTGTCGCAAATTTTAATTACGCCAGGGATTGCCTTTTCTATAGTAAATTATTCCAAAAATAATTTTTTACTGTCGCAAATTTTAATTACGCCACGGATTGCCTTTTCTACAGTAAATTTTTCAAAAAATAATTTTCTACTCTCGCAAATTTTAATTGCGCCAGGGATTGCCTTTTCTATAGTAAATTATTCAAAAAATAGTTTTTTACTGTCGCAAATTTTAATTGCGCCAGGGATTGCCTTTTCTATAGTAAATTTTTCAAAATTTAATTTTTTACTGTCGCAAATTTTAATTACGCCAGGGATTGCCTTTTCTATAGTAAGTTTTTCACAAATTAATTTTTTACTGTCGCAAATTTTAAATACGCCAGGGATTGCCTTTTCTATAGTAAATTATTCCAAAAATAATTTTTTACTGTCGAAAATTTTAATTGCGCCAGGGATTGCCTTTCTACAGTAAATTGTTCAAAAAATAATTTTTTACTGTCGCAAATTTTAAATCCGCCAGGGATTGCCTTTTCTATAGTAAGTTATTCAAAAAATAATTTTTACTGTCGCAAATTTTAATTGCGCCAGGGATTGCCTTTTCTATAGTAAATTTTTCAAAAAATAATTTTTTACTGTCGCAAATTTTAATTGCGCCAGGGATTGCCTTTTCTATAGTAAGTTTTTCAAAATTAATTTTTTACTGTCGCAAATTTTAAATACGCCAGGGATTGCCTTTTCTATAGTAAATTATTCCAAAAATAATTTTTTACTGTCGCAAATTTTAATTGCGCCAGGGATTGCCTTTTCTACAGTAAATTTTTCAAAAAATAATTTTTTACTGTCGCAAATTTTAAATACGCCAGGTATTGCCTCTTCTATAGTAAATTTTGCAAAAAATAATTTTTTACTGTCGCAAATTTTAACTGCGCCAGGGATTGCCTTTTCTATAGTAAATTTTTGAAAAATTTTTTTTTTACTGTCGCAAATTTTAATTGCGGCAGGGATTGCCTTTTCTACAGTAAATTATTCAAAAAATAATTTTTTACTGTCGCAAATTTTAATTACGCCAGGGATTGCCTTTCTATAGTAAATTATTCAAAAAATAATTTTTTACTGTCGCAAATTTTAATTGCGCCAGGGATTTACTTTTCTATAGTAAATTTTTCAAAAAATAATTTTCTACTGTCGCAATTTTAATTGCGCCAGGGATTGCCTTTTCTATAGTAAATTATTCAAAAAATAATTTTTTACTCTCGCAAATTTAAATTGCGCCACGGATTGCCTTTTCTATAGTAAATTTTTCAAAAAATAATTTTTTATTGTCGCAAATTTTAATTGCGCCAGGGATTGCGTTTTCTATAGTAAATTTTTCAAAAAATAATTTTTTACTGTCGCAAATTTTAATTGCGCCAGGGATTGCCTTTTCTACAGTAAATTTTTCAAAAAATAATTTTTTACTGTCGCAAATTTTAAATACGCCAGGGATTGCCTTTTCTATAGTAAATTATTCAAAAAATAATTTTTTTACTGTCGCAAATTTTAATTGCGCCAGGGATTGCCTTTTCTATAGTAAATTATTCAAAAAATAATTTTTTACTCTCGCAAATTTTAATTGCGCCACGGATTGCCTTTTCTATAGTAAATTTTTCAAAAAATAATTTTTTACTGTCGCAAATTTTAATTGCGCCAGGGATTGCGTTTTTTATAGTAAATTTTTCAAAAAATAATTTTTTACTGTCGGAAATTTTAATTGCGCCTGGGATTGCCTTTTCTACAGTAAATTTTTCAAAAAATAATTTTTTACTGTCGCAAATTTTAAATACGCCAGGGATTGCCTTTTCTATAGTAAATTATTCAAAAAATAATTTTTTACTGTCGCAAATTTTAATTACGCCAGGGATTGCCTTTCTATAGTAAATTATTCCAAAAATAATTTTTTACTGTCGCAAATTTTAATTACGCCAGGGATTGCTTTTTCTATAGTAAGTTTTTCACAAATTAATTTTTTACTGTCGCAAATTTTAAATACGCCAGGGATTGCCTTTTCTATAGTAAATTATTCCAAAAATAATTTTTTACTGTCGCAAATTTTAATTGCGCCAGGGATTGCCTTTTCTACAGTAAATTTTTCAAAAAATAATTTTTTACTGTCGCAAATTTTAGATCCGCCAGGGATTGCCTTTTCTATAGTAAGTTATTCAAAAAATAATTTTTTACTGTCGCAAATTTTAATTGCGCCAGGGATTGCCTTTTCTATAGTAAATTTTTCAAAAAATAATTTTTTACTGTCGCAAATTTTAATTGCGCCAGATATTGCATTTTCTACAGTAAATTTTTCAAAAAATAGTTTTCTACAGTCGCAAATTTTAATTGCGCCAGGGATTGCCTTTTCTACAGTAAATTTTTCAAAAAATAATTTTCTACTGTCGCAAATTTTAATTACGCCAGGGACTGCCTTTTCTATAGTAAATTTTTCAAAAAATAATTTTTTATTGTCGCAAATTTTAATTGCGCCAGGGATTTCCTTTTCTATAGTAAATTTTTCAAAAAATAATTTTCTACTGTCGCAATTTTAATTGCGCCAGGGAATGCCTTTTCTATAGCAAATTATTCAAAAAATAATTTTTTACTCTCGCAAATTTAAATTGCGCCACGGATTGCCTTTTCTATAGTAAATTTTTCAAAAAATAATTTTTTATTGTCGCAAATTTTAATTGCGCCAGGGATTTCCTTTTCTATAGTAAATTTTTCAAAAAATAATTTTCTACTGTCGCAAATTTTAATTGCCACAGGGATTGCCTTTCTACAGTAAAATTTTCAAAAAATAATTTTTTACTGTCGCAAATTTTAAATACGCCAGGGATTGCCTTTTCTATAGTAAATTATTCAAAAAATAGTTTTTTACTGTCGCAAATTTTAATTGCACCAGGGATTGCCTTTTCTGTAGTAAATTTTTCAAAAATTAATTTTTTACTGTCGCAAATTTTAATTACGCCAGGGATTGCTTTTCCTATAGTAAATTTTTCACAAATTAATTTTTTACTGTCGCAAATTTTAAAGACGCCAGGGATTGCCATTTCTATAGTAAATTATTCAAAAAATAATTTTTTACTGTCGCAAATTTTAATTGCGCCAGGGATTGCCTTTTCTACAGTAAATTTTTCAAAAAATAATTTTTTACTGTCGCAAATTTTAAATCCGCCAGGGATTGCCTTTTCTATAGTAAATTATTCAAAAAATAATTTTTTACTGTCGCAAATTTTAATTGCGCCAGGGATTGCCTTTTCTATAGTAAATTTTTCAAAAAATAATTTTTTACTGACGCAAATTTTAATTGCGTCAGGGATTGCCTTTTCTACAGTAAATTTTTCAAAAAATAATTTTCTACAGTCGCAAATTTTAATTGCGCCAGGGATTGCCTTTTCTACAGTAAATTTTTCAAAAAATAATTTTCTACTGTCGCAAATTTTAAATACGCCATTGATTGCCTTTTCTATAGTAAAATATTCAAAAAATAATTTTCTACTGTCGCAAATTTTAATTGCGCCAGGGATTGCCTTTTCTATAGTAAATTATTCAAAAAATAATTTTTTACTGTCGCAAATTTTAATTACGCCAGGGATTGCCTTTTCTATAGTAAATTTTTCAAAAAAATAATTTTTTACTGTCGCAAATTTTAATTGCGCCAGGGATTGCCTTTTCTACAGTAAATTTTTCAAAAATAATTTTTTACTGTCGCAAATTTTAAAGACGCCAGGGATTGCCTCTTCTATAGTAAATTTTTCAAAAAATAATTTTTTTCTGTCGCAAATTTTAATTGCGCCAAGGATTGCCTTTTCTACAGTAAATTTTTCAAAAAATAATATTTTACTGTCGAAAATTTTAAATACGCCAGGGATTGCCTTTTCTATAGTAAATTATTCAAAAAATATTTTTTTACTGTCGCAAATTTTAATTTCGCCAGGGATTGCCTTTTCTATAGTAAATTATTCAAAAAATAATTATTTACTGTCGCAAATTTTAATTACGCCAGGGATTGCCTTTTCTATAGTAAATTTTTCAAAAAAATAATTTTTTACTGTCGCAAATTTTAATTGCGCCAGGGATTGCCTTTTCTACAGTAAATTTTTCAAAAAATAATTTTTTACTGTCGCAAATTTTAAATACGCCAGGGATTGCCTTTTCTATAGTAAATTATTCAAAAAATAATTTTTTACTGTCGCAAATTTTAATTGCTCCAGGGATTGCATTATCTATAGTAAATTATTCAAAAAATTATTTTTTACTGTCGCAAATTTTAATTACGCCAGGGATTGCCTTTTCTACAGTAAATTTTTCAAAAAATAATTTTCTACTGTCGCAAATTTTAATTGCGCCAGGGATTGCCTTTTCTATAGTAAATTATTCAAAAAATAATTTTTTACTGTCGCAAATTTTAATTGCGCCAGGGATTGCCTTTTCTATAGTAAATTTTTCAAAAAATAATTTTTTATTGTCGCAAATTTTAATTGCGCCAGGGATTGCCTTTTCTACAGTAAATTTTTCAAGAAATAATTTTTTACTGTCGCAAATTTTAAAAACGCCAGGGATTGCCTTTTCTATAGTAAATTATTCAAAAAATAATTTTTTACTGTCGCGAATTTTAATTGCGCCATGGACTGCCTTTTCTATAGTAAAATATTCAAAAAATAATTTTTTACTGTCGCAAATTTTAGTTACGCCAGGGATTGCCTTTTCTACAGTAAATTTTTCAAAATATAATTTTCTACTTTCGCAAATTTTAATTGAGCCAGGGATTGCCTTTTCTATAGTAAATTATTCAAAAAATAATTTTTTACTCTCGCAAATTTTAATTGCGCCAGGGATTGCCTTTTCTATAGTAAATTTTTCAAAAAATTGATTTTACTGTCGCAAATTTTAATTGCGCCAGGGACTGGGTTTTCTACAGTAAATTTTTCAAAAAATAATTTTTTACTGTCGCAAATTTTAAATACGCCAGGGATTTCCTTTTCTATAGTAAATTATTCAAAAAATAATTTTTTACTGTCGCAAATTTTAATTGCGCCAGGGATTGCCTTTTCTATAGTAAATTATTCAAAATTTAATTTTTTACTGTCGCAAATTTTAATTACGCCAGGGATTGCCTTTTCTATAGTAAATTTTTCACAAATTAATTTTTTACTGTCGCAAATTTTAAATACGCCAGGGGTTGCCTATTCTATAGTAAATTATTCAAAAAATAATTTTTTACTGTCGCAAATTTTAATTGCGCCAAGGATTGCCTTTTCTGTAGTAAATCTTTCAAAAAAATAATTTTTTACTGTCGCAAATTTTAATTGCGCCAAAGATTGCCTTTGCTACAGTAAATTTTTCAAAAAATAATATTTTACTGTCGCAAATTTTAAATACGCCAGGGATTGCCTTTTCTATAGTAAATTACTCAAAAAATAATTTTTTACTGTCGCAAACTTTAATTACGCCAGGGATTGCCTTTTCTACAGTAAATTTTTCAAAAAATAATTTTCTACTGTCGCAAATTTTAATTGCGCCAGGGATTGCCTTTTCTATAGTAAATTATTCAAAAAATAATTTTTTACTGTCGCAAATTTTAATTGCGCCAGGGATTGCCTTTTCTATAGTAAATTTTTCAAAAAATAATTTTCTACTGTCGCAAATTTTAATTGCGCCAGGGATTGCCTTTTCTATAGTAAATTATTCAAAAAATAATTTTTTACTGTCGCAAATTTTAATTGGGCCAGGGATTGCCTTTTCTATAGTAAATTATTCAAAAAATTATTTTTTACTGTCGCAAATTTTAATTACGCCAGGGATTGCCTTTTCTATAGTAAATTTTTCATAAAAATAATTTTTTACTCTCGCAAATTTTAATTGCGCCAGGGATTGCCTTTTCTACAGTAAATTTTTCAAAAAATAATTTTTTACTGTCGCAAATTTTAAATACGCCAGGGATTGCCTATTCTATAGTAAATTATTCAAAAAATAATTTTTTACTGTCGCAAATTTTAATTGCGCCAAGGATTGCCTTTTCTGTAGTAAATCTTTCAAAAAAATAATTTTTTACTGTCGTAAATTTTAATTGCGCCAAAGATTGCCTTTGCTACAGTAAATTTTTCAAAAAATAATATTTTACTGTCGCAAATTTTAAATACGCCAGGGATTGCCTTTTCTATAGTAAATTACTCAAAAAATAATTTTTTACTGTCGCAAATTTTAATTACGCCAGGGATTGCCTTTTCTACAGTAAATTTTTCAAAAAATAATTTTCTACTGTCGCAAATTTTAATTGCGCCAGGGATTGCCTTTTCTATAGTAAATTATTCAAAAAATAATTTTTTACTGTCGCAATTTTAATTGCGCCAGGGATTGCCTTTTCTATAGTAAATTTTTCAAAAAATAATTTTCTACTGTCGCAAATTTTAATTGCGCCAGGGATTGCCTTTTCTATAGTAAATTATTCAAAAAATAATTTTTTACTGTCGCAAATTTTAATTGCGCCAGGGATTGCCTTTTCTATAGTAAATTATTCAAAAAATAATTTTTTACTGTCGCAAATTTTAATTACGCCAGGGATTGCCTTTTCTATAGTAAATTTTTCATAAAAATAATTTTTTACTCTCGCAAATTTTAATTGCGCCAGGGATTGCCTTTTCTACAGTAAATTTTTCAAAAAATAATTTTTTACTGTCGCAAATTTTAAATACGCCAGGGATTGCCTTTTCTATAGAAAATTTTTCAAAAAATAATTTTCTACTGTCGCAACTTTTAATTGCGCCAGGGATTGCCTTTTCTATAGTAAATTATTCAAAAAATAATTTTTTACTGTCGCAAATTTTAATTGCGCCAGGGATTGCCTTTTCTATAGTAAATTATTCAAAAAATAATTTTTTACTGTCGCAAATTTTAATTATGCCAGGGATTGCCTTTTCTATAGTAAATTTTTCATAAAAATAATTTTTTACTCTCGCAAATTTTAATTGCGCCAGGGATTGCCTTTTCTATAGTAAATTTTTCAAAAAATAATTTTCTACTGTCGCAAATTTTAATTGCGCCAGGGATTGCCTTTTCTATAGTAAATTATTCAAAAAATAATTTTTTACTGTCGCAAATTTTAATTGCGCCAGGGATTGCCTTTTCTATAGTAAATTATTCAAAAAATAATTTTTTACTGTCGCAAATTTTAATTACGCCAGGGATTGCCTTTTCTATAGTAAATTTTTCATAAAAATAATTTTTTACTCTCGCAAATTTTAATTGCGCCAGGGATTGCCTTTTCTACAGTAAATTTTTCAAAAAATAATTTTTTACTGTCGCAAATTTTAAATACGCCAGGGATTGCCTATTCTATAGTAAATTATTCAAAAAATAATTTTTTACTGTCGCGAATTTTAATTGCGCCATGGACTGCCTTTTCTATAGTAAAATATTCAAAAAATAATTTTTTACTGTCGCAAATTTTAATTACGCCAGGGATTGCCTTTTCTACAGTAAATTTTTCAAAATATAATTTTCTACTTTCGCAAATTTTAATTGAGCCAGGGATTGCCTTTTCTATAGTAAATTATTCAAAAAATAATTTTTTACTCTCGCAAATTTTAACTGCGCCAGGGATTGCCTTTTCTATAGTAAATTTTTCAAAAAATTGTTTTTTACTGTCGCAAATTTTAATTGCGCCAGGGACTGGGTTTTCTACAGTAAATTTTTCAAAAAATAATTTTTTACTGTCGCAAATTTTAAATACGCCAGGGATTTCCTTTTCTATAGTAAATTATTCAAAAAATAATTTTTTACTGTCGCAAATTTTAATTGCGCCAGGGATTGCCTTTTCTATAGTAAATTATTCAAAATTTAATTTTTTACTGTCGCAAATTTTAATTACGCCAGGGATTGCCGTTTCTATAGTAAATTTTTCACAAATTAATTTTTTACTGTCGCAAATTTTAAATACGCCAGGGATTGCCTATTCTATAGTAAATTATTCAAAAAATAATTTTTTACTGTCGCAAATTTTAATTGCGCCAAGGATTGCCTTTTCTGTAGTAAATCTTTCAAAAAAATAATTTTTTACTGTCGCAAATTTTAATTGCGCCAAAGATTGCCTTTGCTACAGTAAATTTTTCAAAAAATAATATTTTACTGTCGCAAATTTTAATTACGCCAGGGATTGCCTTTTCTATAGTAAATTACTCAAAAAATAATTTTTTACTGTCGCAAATTTTAATTACGCCAGGGATTGCCTTTTCTACAGTAAATTTTTCAAAAAATAATTTTCTACTGTCGCAAATTTTAATTGCGCCAGGGATTGCCTTTTCTATAGTAAATTATTCAAAAAATAATTTTTTACTGCCGCAAATTTTAATTGCGCCAGGGATTGCCTTTTCTATAGTAAATTTTTCAAAAAATAATTTTCTACTGTCGCAAATTTTAATTGCGCCAGGGATTGCCTTTTCTACAGTAAATTTTTCAAAAAATAATTTTTTACTGTCGCAAATTTTAAATACGCCAGGGATTGCCTATTCTATAGTAAATTATTCAAAAAATAATTTTTTACTGTCGCAAATTTTAATTGCGCCAAGGATTGCCTTTTCTGTAGTAAATCTTTCAAAAAAATAATTTTTTACTGTCGCAAATTTTAATTGCGCCAAAGATTGCCTTTGCTACAGTAAATTTTTCAAAAAATAATATTTTACTGTCGCAAATTTTAAATACGCCAGGGATTGCCTTTTCTATAGTAAATTACTCAAAAAATAATTTTTTACTGTCGCAAATTTTAATTACGCCAGGGATTGCCTTTTCTACAGTAAATTTAAAAAAAATAATTTTCTACTGTCGCAAATTTTAATTGCGCCAGGCATTGCCTTTTCTATAGTAAATTATTCAAAAAATAATTTTTTACTGTCGCAAATTTTAATTGCGCCAGGGATTGCCTTTTCTATAGTAAATTTTTCAAAAAATAATTTTCTACTGTCGCAAATTTTAATTGCGCCAGGGATTGCCTTTTCTATAGTAAATTATTCAAAAAATAATTTTTTACTGTCGCAAATTTTAATTGCGCCAGGGATTGCCTTTTCTATAGTAAATTATTCAAAAAATAATTTTTTACTGTCGCAAATTTTAATTACGCCAGGGATTGCCTTTTCTATAGTAAATTTTTCATAAAAATAATTTTTTACTCTCGCAAATTTTAATTGCGCCAGGGATTGCCTTTTCTACAGTAAATTTTTCAAAAAATAATTTTTTACTGTCGCAAATTTTAAATACGCCAGGGATTGCCTTTTCTATAGTAAATTATTCAAAAAAAAAAAATAATTTTTTACTGTCGCAAATTTTAATTGCTCCAGGGATTGCCTTTTCTATAGTAAATTTTTCAAAAAATAATTTTTTACTGTCGCAAATTTTAATTACGCCAGGGATTGCCTTGTCTACAGTAAATTTTTCAAAAAATAATTTTCTACTGTCGCAAATTTTAATTGCGCCAGGGATTGCCTTTTCTATAGTAAATTATTCAAAAAATAATTTTTTACTGTCGCAAATTTTAATTGCGCCAGGGATTGCCTTTTCTATAGTAAATTTTTCAAAAAATAATTTTTTACTGTCGCAAATTTTAATTGCGCCAGGGATTGCCTTTTCTACAGTAAATTTTTCAAAAAATAATTTTTTACTGTCGCAAATTTTAAATACGCCAGGGATTGCCTTTTCTCTAGTAAATTATGCAAAAAATAATTTTTTACTGTCGCAAATTTTAATTACGCCAGGGATTGCCGTTTCTATAGTAAATTTTTCACAAATTAATTTTTTACTGTCGCAAATTTTAAATACGCCAGGGATTGCCTATTCTATAGTAAATTATTCAAAAAATAATTTTTTACTGTCGCAAATTTTAATTGCGCCAAGGATTGCCTTTTCTGTAGTAAATCTTTCAAAAAAATAATTTTTTACTGTCGCAAATTTTAATTGCGCCAAAGATTGCCTTTGCTACAGTAAATTTTTCAAAAAATAATATTTTACTGTCGCAAATTTTAATTACGCCAGGGATTGCCTTTTCTATAGTAAATTACTCAAAAAATAATTTTTTACTGTCGCAAATTTTAATTACGCCAGGGATTGCCTTTTCTACAGTAAATTTTTCAAAAAATAATTTTCTACTGTCGCAAATTTTAATTGCGCCAGGGATTGCCTTTTCTATAGTAAATTATTCAAAAAATAATTTTTTACTGTCGCAAATTTTAATTGCGCCAGGGATTGCCTTTTCTATAGTAAATTATTCAAAAAATAATTTTTTACTGTCGCAAATTTTAATTACGCCAGGGATTGCCTTTTCTATAGTAAATTTTTCATAAAAATAATTTTTTACTCTCGCAAATTTTAATTGCGCCAGGGATTGCCTTTTCTACAGTAAATTTTTGAAAAAATAATTTTTTACTGTCGCAAATTTTAAATACGCCAGGGATTGCCTATTCTATAGTAAATTATTCAAAAAATAATTTTTTACTGTCGCAAATTTTAATTGCGCCAAGGATTGCCTTTTCTGTAGTAAATCTTTCAAAAAAATAATTTTTTACTGTCGCAAATTTTAATTGCGCCAAAGATTGCCTTTGCTACAGTAAATTTTTCAAAAAATAATATTTTACTGTCGCAAATTTTAAATACGCCAGGGATTGCCTTTTCTATAGTAAATTACTCAAAAAATAATTTTTTACTGTCGCAAATTTTAATTACGCCAGGGATTGCCTTTTCTACAGTAAATTTAAAAAAAATAATTTTCTACTGTCGCAAATTTTAATTGGGCCAGGCATTGCCTTTTCTATAGTAAATTATTCAAAAAATAATTTTTTACTGTCGCAAATTTTAATTGCGCCAGGGATTGCATTTTCTATAGTAAATTTTTCAAAAAATAATTTTCTACTGTCGCAAATTTTAATTGCGCCAGGGATTGCTTTTTCTATAGTAAATTATTCAAAAAATAATTTTTTACTGTCGCAAATTTTAATTGCGCCAGGGATTGCCTTTTCTATAGTAAATTATTCAAAAAATAATTTTTTACTGTAGCAAATTTTAATTACGCCAGGGATTGCCTTTTCTATAGTAAAATATTCAAAAAATAATTTTTTACTGTCGCAAATTTTAATTACGCCAGGGATTGCCTTTTCTACAGTAAATTTTTCAGAATATAATTTTCTACTTTCGCAAATTTTAATTGAGCCAGGGATTGCCTTTTCTATAGTAAATTATTCAAAAAATAATTTTTTACTCTCGCAAATTTTAACTGCGCCAGGGATTGCCTTTTCTATAGTAAATTTTTCAAAAAATTGTTTTTTACTGTCGCAAATTTTAATTGCGCCAGGGACTGGGTTTTCTACAGTAAATTTTTCAAAAAATAATTTTTTACTGTCGCAAATTTTAAATACGCCAGGGATTTCCTTTTCTATAGTAAATTATTCAAAAAATAATTTTTTACTGTCGCAAATTTTAATTGCGCCAGGGATTGCCTTTTCTATAGTAAATTTTTCAAAAAATAATTTTCTACTGTCGCAAATTTTAATTGCGCCAGGGATTGCCTTTTCTACAGTAAATTTTTCAAAAAATAATTTTTTACTGTCGCAAATTTTAAATACGCCAGGGATTGCCTATTCTATAGTAAATTATTCAAAAAATAATTTTTTACTGTCGCAAATTTTAATTGCGCCAAGGATTGCCTTTTCTGTAGTAAATCTTTCAAAAAAATAATTTTTTACTGTCGCAAATTTTAATTGCGCCAAAGATTGCCTTTGCTACAGTAAATTTTTCAAAAAATAATATTTTACTGTCGCAAATTTTAAATACGCCAGGGATTGCCTTTTCTATAGTAAATTACTCAAAAAATAATTTTTTACTGTCGCAAATTTTAATTACGCCAGGGATTGCCTTTTCTACAGTAAATTTTAAAAAAATAATTTTCTACTGTCGCAAATTTTAATTGCGCCAGGCATTGCCTTTTCTATAGTAAATTATTCAAAAATAATTTTTTACTGTCGCAAATTTTAATTGCGCCTGGGATTGCCTTTTCTATAGTAAATTTTTCAAAAAATAATTTTCTACTGTCGCAAATTTTAATTGCGCCAGGGATTGCCTTTTCTATAGTAAATTATTCAAAAAATAATTTTTTACTGTCGCAAATTTTAATTGCGCCAGGGATTGCCTTTTCTATAGTAAATTATTCAAAAAATAATTTTTTACTGTCGCAAATTTTAATTACGCCAGGGATTGCCTTTTCTATAGTAAATTTTTCATAAAAATAATTTTTTACTCTCGCAAATTTTAATTGCGCCAGGGATTGCCTTTTCTACAGTAAATTTTTCAAAAAATAATTTTTTACTGTCGCAAATTTTAAATACGCCAGGGATTGCCTTTTCTATAGTAAATTATTCAAAAAATAATTTTTTACTGTCGCAAATTTTAATTGCTCCAGGGATTGCCTTTTCTATAGTAAATTTTTCAAAAAATAATTTTTTACTGTCGCAAATTTTAATTACGCCAGGGATTGCCTTGTCTACAGTAAATTTTTCAAAAAATAATTTTCTACTGTCGCAAATTTTAATTGCGCCAGGGATTGCCTTTTCTATAGTAAATTATTCAAAAAATAATTTTTTACTGTCGCAAATTTTAATTGCGCCAGGGATTGCCTTTTCTATAGTAAATTTTTCAAAAAATAATTTTTTACTGTCGCAAATTTTAATTGCGCCAGGGATTGCCGTTTCTACAGTAAATTTTTCAAAAAATAATATTTTACTGTCGCAAATTTTAAATACGCCAGGGATTGCCTTTTCTATAGTAAATTACTCAAAAAATAATTTTTTACTGTCGCAAATTTTAATTACGCCAGGGATTGCCTTTTCTACAGTAAATTTTAAAAAAATAATTTTCTACTGTCGCAAATTTTAATTGCGCCAGGCATTGCCTTTTCTATAGTAAATTATTCAAAAAATAATTTTTTACTGTCGCAAATTTTAATTGCGCCTGGGATTGCCTTTTCTATAGTAAATTTTTCAAAAAATAATTTTCTACTGTCGCAAATTTTAATTGCGCCAGGGATTGCCTTTTCTATAGTAAATTATTCAAAAAATAATTTTTTACTGTCGCAAATTTTAATTGCGCCAGGGATTGCCTTTTCTATAGTAAATTATTCAAAAAATAATTTTTTACTGTCGCAAATTTTAATTACGCCAGGGATTGCCTTTTCTATAGTAAATTTTTCATAAAAATAATTTTTTACTCTCGCAAATTTTAATTGCGCCAGGGATTGCCTTTTCTACAGTAAATTTTTCAAAAATAATTTTTTACTGTCGCAAATTTTAAATACGCCAGGGATTGCCTTTTCTATAGTAAATTATTCAAAAAATAATTTTTTACTGTCGCAAATTTTAATTGCTCCAGGGATTGCCTTTTCTATAGTAAATTTTTCAAAAAATAATTTTTTACTGTCGCAAATTTTAATTACGCCAGGGATTGCCTTGTCTACAGTAAATTTTTCAAAAAATAATTTTCTACTGTCGCAAATTTTAATTGCGCCAGGGATTGCCTTTTCTATAGTAAATTATTCAAAAAATAATTTTTTACTGTCGCAAATTTTAATTGCGCCAGGGATTGCCTTTTCTATAGTAAATTTTTCAAAAAATAATTTTTTACTGTCGCAAATTTTAATTGCGCCAGGGATTGCCGTTTCTACAGTAAATTTTTCAAAAAATAATTTTTTACTGTCGCAAATTTTAAATACGCCAGGGATTGCCTTTTCTATAGTAAATTATTCGAAAAATAATTTTTTACTGTCGCGAATTTTAATTGCGCCATGGATTGCCTTTTCTATAGTAAATTATTCAAAAAATAATTTTTTACTGTCGCAAATTTTAATTACGTCAGGGATTGCCTTTTCTACAGTAAATTTTTCAAAATATAATTTTCTACTTTCGCAAATTTTAATTGCGCCAGGGATTGCCTTTTCTATAGTAAATTATTCAAAAAATAATTTTTTACTCTCGCAAATTTTAATTGCGCCAGGGATTGCCTTTTCTATAGTAAATTTTTCAAACAATAATTTTTTACTGTCGCAAATTTTAATTGCGCCAGGGATTGGGTTTTCTATAGTAAATTATTCAAAAAATAATTTTTTACTGTCGCAAATTTTAATTACGCCAGGGATTGGGTTTTCTACAGTAAATTTTTCAAAAAATAATTTTTTACGGTCGCAAATTTTAAATACGCCAGGGATTGCCTTTTCTCTAGTAAATTATGCAAAAAATAATTTTTTACTGTCGCAAATTTTAATTACGCCAGGGATTGCCGTTTCTATAGTAAATTTTTCACAAATTAATTTTTTACTGTCGCAAATTTTAAATACGCCAGGGATTGCCTATTCTATAGTAAATTTTTCATAAAAATAATTTTTTACTGTCGCAAATTTTAATTGCGCCAGGGATTGCCTTTTCTATAGTAAATTATTCAAAAAATAATTTTTTACTGTCGCAAATTTTAATTACGCCAGGGATTGCCTTTTCTATAGTAAATTTTTCATAAAAATAATTTTTTACTCTCGCAAATTTTAATTGCGCCAGGGATTGCCTTTTCTACAGTAAATTTTTCAAAAAATAATTTTTTACTGTCGCAAATTTTAAATACGCCAGGGATTGCCTTTTCTATAGTAAATTATTCAAAAAATAATTTTTTACTGTCGCAAATTTTAATTGCGCCAGGGATTGCCTTTTCTATAGTAAATTTTTCAAAAAATAATTTTCTACTGTCGCAAATTTTAATTGCGCCAGGGATTGCCTTTTCTATAGTAAATTATTCAAAAAATAATTTTTTACTGTCGCAAATTTTAATTGCGCCAGGGATTGCCTTTTCTATAGTAAATTATTCAAAAAATAATTTTTTACTGTCGCAAATTTTAATTACGCCAGGGATTGCCTTTTCTATAGTAAATTTTTCATAAAAATAATTTTTTACTCTCGCAAATTTTAATTGCGCCAGGGATTGCCTTTTCTACAGTAAATTTTTGAAAAAATAATTTTTTACTGTCGCAAATTTTAAATACGCCAGGGATTGCCTATTCTATAGTAAATTATTCAAAAAATAATTTTTTACTGTCGCAAATTTTAATTGCGCCAAGGATTGCCTTTTCTGTAGTAAATCTTTCAAAAAAATAATTTTTTACTGTCGCAAATTTTAATTGCGCCAAAGATTGCCTTTGCTACAGTAAATTTTTCAAAAAATAATATTTTACTGTCGCAAATTTTAAATACGCCAGGGATTGCCTTTTCTATAGTAAATTACTCAAAAAATAATTTTTTACTGTCGCAAATTTTAATTACGCCAGGGATTGCCTTTTCTACAGTAAATTAAAAAAAAATAATTTTCTACTGTCGCAAATTTTAATTGCGCCAGGCATTGCCTTTTCTATAGTAAATTATTCAAAAAATAATTTTTTACTGTCGCAAATTTTAATTGCGCCAGGGATTGGGTTTTCTACAGTAAATTTTTCAAAAAATAATTTTTTACGGTCGCAAATTTTAAATACGCCAGGGATTGCCTTTTCTCTAGTAAATTATGCAAAAAATAATTTTTTACTGTCGCAAATTTTAATTACGCCAGGGATTGCCGTTTCTATAGTAAATTTTTCACAAATTAATTTTTTACTGTCGCAAATTTTAAATACGCCAGGGATTGCCTATTCTATAGTAAATTATTCAAAAAATAATTTTTTACTGTCGCAAATTTTAATTGCGCCAAGGATTGCCTTTTCTGTAGTAAATCTTTCAAAAAAATAATTTTTTACTGTCGCAAATTTTAATTGCGCCAAAGATTGCCTTTGCTACAGTAAATTTTTCAAAAAATAATATTTTACTGTCGCAAATTTTAATTACGCCAGGGATTGCCTTTTCTATAGTAAATTACTCAAAAAATAATTTTTTACTGTCGCAAATTTTAATTACGCCAGGGATTGCCTTTTCTACAGTAAATTTTTCAAAAAATAATTTTCTACTGTCGCAAATTTTAATTGCGCCAGGGATTGCCTTTTCTATAGTAAATTATTCAAAAAATAATTTTTTACTGTCGCAAATTTTAATTGCGCCAGGGATTGCCTTTTCTATAGTAAATTTTTCAAAAAATAATTTTCTACTGTCGCAAATTTTAATTGCGCCAGGGATTGCCTTTTCTATAGTAAATTATTCAAAAAATAATTTTTTACTGTCGCAAATTTTAATTGCGCCAGGGATTGCCTTTTCTATAGTAAATTATTCAAAAAATAATTTTTTACTGTCGCAAATTTTAATTACGCCAGGGATTGCCTTTTCTATAGTAAATTTTTCATAAAAATAATTTTTTACTCTCGCAAATTTTAATTGCGCCAGGGATTGCCTTTTCTACAGTAAATTTTTGAAAAAATAATTTTTTACTGTCGCAAATTTTAAATACGCCAGGGATTGCCTATTCTATAGTAAATTATTCAAAAAATAATTTTTTACTGTCGCAAATTTTAATTGCGCCAAGGATTGCCTTTTCTGTAGTAAATCTTTCAAAAAAATAATTTTTTACTGTCGCAAATTTTAATTGCGCCAAAGATTGCCTTTGCTACAGTAAATTTTTCAAAAAATAATATTTTACTGTCGCAAATTTTAAATACGCCAGGGATTGCCTTTTCTATAGTAAATTACTCAAAAAATAATTTTTTACTGTCGCAAATTTTAATTACGCCAGGGATTGCCTTTTCTACAGTAAATTAAAAAAAAATAATTTTCTACTGTCGCAAATTTTAATTGCGCCAGGCATTGCCTTTTCTATAGTAAATTATTCAAAAAATAATTTTTTACTGTCGCAAATTTTAATTGCGCCAGGGATTGCATTTTCTATAGTAAATTTTTCAAAAAATAATTTTCTACTGTCGCAAATTTTAATTGCGCCAGGGATTGCTTTTTCTATAGTAAATTATTCAAAAAATAATTTTTTACTGTCGCAAATTTTAATTGCGCCAGGGATTGCCTTTTCTATAGTAAATTATTCAAAAAATAATTTTTTACTGTCGCAAATTTTAATCACGCCAGGGATTGCCTTTTCTATAGTAAATTTTTCATAAAAATAATTTTTTACTCTCGCAAATTTTAATTGCGCCAGGGATTGCCTTTTCTACAGTAAATTTTTCAAAAAATAATTTTTTACTGTCGCAAATTTTAAATACGCCAGGGATTGCCTTTTCTATAGTAAATTATTCAAAAAATAATTTTTTACTGTCGCAAATTTTAATTGCTCCAGGGATTGCCTTTTCTATAGTAAATTTTTCAAAAAATAATTTTTTACTGTCGCAAATTATAATTACGCCAGGGATTGCCTTTTCTACAGTAAATTTTTCAAAAAATAATTTTCTAGTGTCGCAAATTTTAATTGCGCCAGGGATTGCCTTTTCTATAGTAAATTATTCAAAAAATAATTTTTTACTGTCGCAAATTTTAATTGCGCCAGGGATTGCCTTTTCTATAGTAAATTTTTCAAAAAATAATTTTTTACTGTCGCAAATTTTAATTGCGCCAGGGATTGCCTTTTCTACAGTAAATTTTTCAAAAAATAATTTTTTACTGTCGCAAATTTTAAATACGCCAGGGATTGCCTTTTCTATAGTAAATTATTCGAAAAATAATTTTTTACTGTCGCGAATTTTAATTGCGCCATGGATTGCCTTTTCTATAGTAAATTATTCAAAAAATAATTTTTTACTGTCGCAAATTTTAATTACGTCAGGGATTGCCTTTTCTACAGTAAATTTTTCAAAATATAATTTTCTACTTTCGCAAATTTTAATTGCGCCAGGGATTGCCTTTTCTATAGTAAATTATTCAAAAAATAATTTTTTACTCTCGCAAATTTTAATTGCGCCAGGGATTGCCTTTTCTATAGTAAATTTTTCAAAAAATAATTTTTTACTGTCGCAAATTTTAATTGCGCCAGGGATTGGGTTTTCTACAGTAAATTTTTCAAAAAATAATTTTTTACGGTCGCAAATTTTAAATACGCCAGGGATTGCCTTTTCTCTAGTAAATTATGCAAAAAATAATTTTTTACTGTCGCAAATTTTAATTGGGCCAGGGATTGCCTTTTCTATAGTAAATTATTCAAAATTTAATTTTTTACTGTCGCAAATTTTAATTACGCCAGGGATTGCCTTTTCTATAGTAAATTTTTCACAAATTAATTTTTTACTGTCGCAAATTTTAAATACGCCAGGGATTGCCTATTCTATAGTTAATTATTCAAAAAATAATTTTTTACTGTCGCAAATTTTAATTGCGACAGGGATTGCCTTTTCTACAGTAAAGTTTTCCAAAATTAATTTTTTACTGTCGCAAATTTTAAATCCGCCAGGGATTGCCTTTTCTACAGTAAACTATTCAAAAAATAATTCTTTACTGTCGCAAATTTTAATTGCGCCAGGGATTGCCTTTTCTATAGTAAATTTTTCAAAAAATAATTTTTTACTGTCGCAAATTTTAATTGCGCCAGGGATTGCCATTTCTACAGTAAATTTTTCAAAAAATAATTTTCTACAGTCGCAAATTTTAATTGCGCCAGGAATTGCCTTTTCTACAGTAAATTTTTCAAAAAATAATTTTCTACTGTCACAAATTTTAATTACGCCAGGGATTGCCTTTTCTATAGTAAATTTTTCAAAATTTAATTTTATACTGTCGCAAATTTTAATTGCGCCAGGAATTGCTTTTTCTATAGTAAATTTTTCAAAAAATAATTTTTTACTGTCGCAAATTTTAATTGCGCCAGGGATTGCCTTTTCTGCAGTAAATTTTTCAAAAAATAATTTTTTACTGTCGCAAATTTTAATTACGCCAGGGATTGCCTTTTCTACAGTAAATTTTACAAAAAATAATTTTATAATATCGCAAATTTTAATTACGCCAGGGATTGCCTTTTCTATAGTAAATTATTCAGAATTTAATTTTTTACTGTCGCAAATTTTAATTACGCCAGGTATTGCCTTTTCTATAGTAAATTTTTCACAAATTAATTTTTTACTGTCGCAAATTTTAATTGCGCCAGGGATTGCCTTTTCTATAGTAAATTATTCAAAATTTAATTTTTTACTGTCGCAAATTTTAATTACGCCAGGGATTGCCTTTTCTATAGTAAATTTTTCACAAATTAATTTTTTACTGTCGCAAATTTTAAATACGCCAGGGATTGCCTATTCTACAGTAAATTATTCAAAAAATAATTTTTTACTCTCGCAAATTTTAATTGCGCCAGGGATTGCCTTTTCTACAGTAAATTTTTCAAAAAATAATTTTTTACTGTCGCAAATTTTACATACGCCAGGGATTGCCTTTTCTATAGTAAATTATTCAAAAAATAATTTTTTACTGTCGCAAATTTTAATTGCTCCAGGGATTGCATTATCTATAGTAAATTATTCAAAAAATAATTTTTTACTGTCGCAAATTTTAATTACGCCAGGGATTGCCTTTTCTACAGTAAATTTTTCAAAAAATAATTTTCTACTGTCGCAAATTTTAATTGCGCCAGGGATTGCCTTTTCTATAGTAAATTATTCAAAAAATAATTTTTTACTGTCGCAAATTTTAATTCCGCCAGGGATTGCCTTTTCTATAGTAAATTTTTCAAAAAATAATTTTTTACTGTCGCAAATTTTAATTGCGCCAGGGATTGCCTTTTCTACAGTAAATTTTTCAAAAAATAATTTCTTACTGTCGCAAATTTTAAATACGCCAGGGATTGCCTTTTCTATAGTAAATTATTCAAAAAATAATTTTTTACTGTCGCAAATTTTAATTTGGCCAGGGATTGCCTTTTCTTTAGTAAATTATTCAAAATTTAATTTTTTACTGTCGCAAATTTTAATTACGCCAGGGATTGCCTTTTCTATAGTAAATTATTCAAAAAATAATTTTTTACTGTCGCAAATTTTAATTACGCCAGGGATTGCCTTTTCTATAGTAAATTTTTCAAAAAATAATTTTTTACTGTCGCAAATTTTAATTGCGCCAGGGATTGGGTTTTCTATAGTAAATTATTCAAAAAATAATTTTTTACTGTCGCAAATTTTAATTACGCCAGGGATTGGGTTTTCTACAGTAAATTTTTCAAAAAATAATTTTTTACGGTCGCAAATTTTAAATACGCCAGGGATTGCCTTTTCTCTAGTAAATTATGCAAAAAATAATTTTTTACTGTCGCAAATTTTAATTACGCCAGGGATTGCCGTTTCTATAGTAAATTTTTCACAAATTAATTTTTTACTGTCGCAAATTTTAAATACGCCAGGGATTGCCTATTCTATAGTAAATTATTCAAAAAATAATTTTTTACTGTCGCAAATTTTAATTGCGCCAAGGATTGCCTTTTCTGTAGTAAATCTTTCAAAAAAATAATTTTTTACTGTCGCAAATTTTAATTGCGCCAAAGATTGCCTTTGCTACAGTAAATTTTTCAAAAAATAATATTTTACTGTCGCAAATTTTAATTACGCCAGGGATTGCCTTTTCTATAGTAAATTACTCAAAAAATAATTTTTTACTGTCGCAAATTTTAATTACGCCAGGGATTGCCTTTTCTACAGTAAATTTTTCAAAAAATAATTTTCTACTGTCGCAAATTTTAATTGCGCCAGGGATTGCCTTTTCTATAGTAAATTATTCAAAAAATAATTTTTTACTGTCGCAAATTTTAATTGCGCCAGGGATTGCCTTTTCTATAGTAAATTTTTCAAAAAATAATTTTCTACTGTCGCAAATTTTAATTGCGCCAGGGATTGCCTTTTCTATAGTAAATTATTCAAAAAATAATTTTTTACTGTCGCAAATTTTAATTGCGCCAGGGATTGCCTTTTCTATAGTAAATTATTCAAAAAATAATTTTTTACTGTCGCAAATTTTAATTACGCCAGGGATTGCCTTTTCTATAGTAAATTTTTCATAAAAATAATTTTTTACTCTCGCAAATTTTAATTGCGCCAGGGATTGCCTTTTCTACAGTAAATTTTTGAAAAAATAATTTTTTACTGTCGCAAATTTTAAATACGCCAGGGATTGCCTATTCTATAGTAAATTATTCAAAAAATAATTTTTTACTGTCGCAAATTTTAATTGCGCCAAGGATTGCCTTTTCTGTAGTAAATCTTTCAAAAAAATAATTTTTTACTGTCGCAAATTTTAATTGCGCCAAAGATTGCCTTTGCTACAGTAAATTTTTCAAAAAATAATATTTTACTGTCGCAAATTTTAAATACGCCAGGGATTGCCTTTTCTATAGTAAATTACTCAAAAAATAATTTTTTACTGTCGCAAATTTTAATTACGCCAGGGATTGCCTTTTCTACAGTAAATTAAAAAAAAATAATTTTCTACTGTCGCAAATTTTAATTGCGCCAGGCATTGCCTTTTCTATAGTAAATTATTCAAAAAATAATTTTTTACTGTCGCAAATTTTAATTGCGCCAGGGATTGCATTTTCTATAGTAAATTTTTCAAAAAATAATTTTCTACTGTCGCAAATTTTAATTGCGCCAGGGATTGCTTTTTCTATAGTAAATTATTCAAAAAATAATTTTTTACTGTCGCAAATTTTAATTGCGCCAGGGATTGCCTTTTCTATAGTAAATTATTCAAAAAATAATTTTTTACTGTCGCAAATTTTAATCACGCCAGGGATTGCCTTTTCTATAGTAAATTTTTCATAAAAATAATTTTTTACTCTCGCAAATTTTAATTGCGCCAGGGATTGCCTTTTCTACAGTAAATTTTTCAAAAAATAATTTTTTACTGTCGCAAATTTTAAATACGCCAGGGATTGCCTTTTCTATAGTAAATTATTCAAAAAATAATTTTTTACTGTCGCAAATTTTAATTGCTCCAGGGATTGCCTTTTCTATAGTAAATTTTTCAAAAAATAATTTTTTACTGTCGCAAATTATAATTACGCCAGGGATTGCCTTTTCTACAGTAAATTTTTCAAAAAATAATTTTCTAGTGTCGCAAATTTTAATTGCGCCAGGGATTGCCTTTTCTATAGTAAATTATTCAAAAAATAATTTTTTACTGTCGCAAATTTTAATTGCGCCAGGGATTGCCTTTTCTATAGTAAATTTTTCAAAAAATAATTTTTTACTGTCGCAAATTTTAATTGCGCCAGGGATTGCCTTTTCTACAGTAAATTTTTCAAAAAATAATTTTTTACTGTCGCAAATTTTAAATACGCCAGGGATTGCCTTTTCTATAGTAAATTATTCGAAAATATAATTTTTTACTGTCGCGAATTTTAATTGCGCCATGGATTGCCTTTTCTATAGTAAATTATTCAAAAAATAATTTTTTACTGTCGCAAATTTTAATTACGTCAGGGATTGCCTTTTTTACAGTAAATTTTTCAAAATATAATTTTCTACTTTCGCAAATTTTAATTGCGCCAGGGATTGCCTTTTCTATAGTAAATTATTCAAAAAATAATTTTTTACTCTCGCAAATTTTAATTGCGCCAGGGATTGCCTTTTCTATAGTAAATTTTTCAAAAAATAATTTTTTACTGTCGCAAATTTTAATTGCGCCAGGGATTGGGTTTTCTACAGTAAATTTTTCAAAAATTAATTTTTTACTGTCGCAAATTTTAATTGCGCCAGGGATTGCCTTTTCTATAGTAAATTATGCAAAAAATAATTTTTTACTGTCGCAAATTTTAATTGGGCCAGGGATTGCCTTTTCTATAGTAAATTATTCAAAATTTAATTTTTTACTGTCGCAAATTTTAATTACGCCAGGGATTGCCTTTTCTATAGTAAATTTTTCACAAATTAATTTTTTACTGTCGCAAATTTTAAATACGCCAGGGATTGCCTATTCTATAGTTAATTATTCAAAAAATAATTTTTTACTGTCGCAAATTTTAATTGCGACAGGGATTGCCTTTTCTACAGTAAAGTTTTCCAAAATTAATTTTTTACTGTCGCAAATTTTAAATCCGCCAGGGATTGCCTTTTCTACAGTAAACTATTCAAAAAATAATTCTTTACTGTCGCAAATTTTAATTGCGCCAGGGATTGCCTTTTCTATAGTAAATTTTTCAAAAAATAATTTTTTACTGTCGCAAATTTTAATTGCGCCAGGGATTGCCATTTCTACAGTAAATTTTTCAAAAAATAATTTTCTACAGTCGCAAATTTTAATTGCGCCAGGAATTGCCTTTTCTACAGTAAATTTTTCAAAAAATAATTTTCTACTGTCACAAATTTTAATTACGCCAGGGATTGCCTTTTCTATAGTAAATTTTTCAAAATTTAATTTTATACTGTCGAAAATTTTAATTGCGCCAGGAATTGCTTTTTCTATAGTAAATTTTTCAAAAAATAATTTTTTACTGTCGCAAATTTTAATTGCGCCAGGGATTGCCTTTTCTGCAGTAAATTTTTCAAAAAATAATTTTTTACTGTCGCAAATTTTAATTACGCCAGGGATTGCCTTTTCTACAGTAAATTTTACAAAAAATAATTTTATAATATCGCAAATTTTAATTACGCCAGGGATTGCCTTTTCTATAGTAAATTATTCAGAATTTAATTTTTTACTGTCGCAAATTTTAATTACGCCAGGTATTGCCTTTTCTATAGTAAATTTTTCACAAATTAATTTTTTACTGTCGCAAATTTTAATTGCGCCAGGGATTGCCTTTTCTATAGTAAATTATTCAAAATTTAATTTTTTACTGTCGCAAATTTTAATTACGCCAGGGATTGCCTTTTCTATAGTAAATTTTTCACAAATTAATTTTTTACTGTCGCAAATTTTAAATACGCCAGGGATTGCCTATTCTACAGTAAATTATTCAAAAAATAATTTTTTACTCTCGCAAATTTTAATTGCGCCAGGGATTGCCTTTTCTACAGTAAATTTTTCAAAAAATAATTTTTTACTGTCGCAAATTTTACATACGCCAGGGATTGCCTTTTCTATAGTAAATTATTCAAAAAATAATTTTTTACTGTCGCAAATTTTAATTGCTCCAGGGATTGCATTATCTATAGTAAATTATTCAAAAAATAATTTTTTACTGTCGCAAATTTTAATTACGCCAGGGATTGCCTTTTCTACAGTAAATTTTTCAAAAAATAATTTTCTACTGTCGCAAATTTTAATTGCGCCAGGGATTGCCTTTTCTATAGTAAATTATTCAAAAAATAATTTTTTACTGTCGCAAATTTTAATTCCGCCAGGGATTGCCTTTTCTATAGTAAATTTTTCAAAAAATAATTTTTTACTGTCGCAAATTTTAATTGCGCCAGGGATTGCCTTTTCTACAGTAAATTTTTCAAAAAATAATTTCTTACTGTCGCAAATTTTAAATACGCCAGGGATTGCCTTTTCTATAGTAAATTATTCAAAAAATAATTTTTTACTGTCGCAAATTTTAATTTGGCCAGGGATTGCCTTTTCTTTAGTAAATTATTCAAAATTTAATTTTTTACTGTCGCAAATTTTAATTACGCCAGGGATTGCCTTTTCTATAGTAAATTATTCAAAAAATAATTTTTTACTGTCGCAAATTTTAATTACGCCAGGGATTGCCTTTTCTATAGTAAATTTTTCAAAAAAATAATTTTTTACTGTCGCAAATTTTAATTGCGCCAGGGATTGCCTTTTCTACTGTAAATTTTTCAAAAAATAATTTTTTACTGTCGCAAATTTTAAATACGCCAGGGATTGCTTTTCTATATTAAATTATTCAAAAAATAATTTTTTACTGTCGCAAATTTTAATTGCGCCATGGATTGCCTTTTCTATAGTAAATTATTCAAAAAATAATTTTTTACTGTCGCGAATTTTAATTGCGCCATGGATTACCTTTTCTATAGTAAATTATTCAAAAAATAATTTTTTACTGTCGCAAATTTTAATTACGCCAGGGATTGCCTTTTCTACAGTAAATTTTTCAAAATATAATTTTCTACTTTCGCAAATTTTAATTGCGCCAGGGATTGCCTTTTCTATAGTAAATTATTCAAAAAATAATTTTTTACTCTCGCAAATTTTAATTGCGCCAGGGATTGCCTTTTCTATAGTAAATTTTTCAAAAAATAGTTTTTTACTGTCGCAAATTTTAATTGCGCCAGGGATTGGGTTTTCTACAGTAAATTTTTCAAAAAATAATTTTTTACTGTCGCAAATTTTAAATACGCCAGGGATTGCCTTTTCTATAGTAAATTATTCAAAAAATAATTTTTTACTGTCGCAAATTTTAATTGCGCCAAAGATTGCCTTTGCTACAGTAAATTTTTCAAAAAATAATATTTTACTGTCGCAAATTTTAAATACGCCAGGGATTGCCTTTTCTATAGTAAATTACTCAATAAATAATTTTTTACTGTCGCAAATTTTAATTGCGCCAGGGATTGCCTTTTCTATAGTAAATTATTCAAAAAATAATTTTTTACTGTCGCAAATTTTAATTACGCCAGGGATTGCCTTTTCTATAGTAAATTTTTCATAAAAATAATTTTTTACTCTCGCAAATTTTAATTGCGCCAGGGATTGCCTTTTCTACAGTAAATTTTTCAAAAAATAATTTTTTACTGTCGCAAATTTTAAATACGCCAGGTATTGCCTTTTCTATAGTAAATTATTCCAAAAATAATTTTTTACTGTCGCAAATTTTAATTGCTCCAGGGATTGCCTTTTCTATAGTAAATTTTTCAAAAAATAATTTTTTACTGTCGCAAATTTTAATTACGCCAGGGATTGCCTTTTCTACAGTAAATTTTTCAAAAAATAATTTTCTACTGTCGCAAATTTTAATTGCGCCAGGGATTGCCTTTTCTATAGTAAATTATTCAAAAAATTATTTTTTACTGTCGCAAATTTTAATTGCGCCAGGGATTGCCTTTTCTATAGTAAATTTTTCAAAAAATAATTTTTTACTGTCGCAAATTTTAATTGCGCCAGGGATTGCCTTTTCCACAGTAAATTTTTCAAAAAATAATTTTTTACTGTCGCAAATTTTAAATACGCCAGGGATTGCCTTTTCTATAGTAAATTATTCAAAAAATAATTTTTTACTGTCGCGAAATTTAATTGCGCCATGGATTGCCTTTTCTATAGTAAATTATTCAAAAAATAATTTTTTACTGTCGCAAATTTTAATTACGTCAGGGTTTGCCTTTTCTACAGTAAATTTTTCAAAATATAATTTTCTACTTTCGCAAATTTTAATTGCGCCAGGGATTGCCTTTTCTATAGTAAATTATTCAAAAAATAATTTTTTACTCTCGCAAATTTTAATTGCGCCAGGGATTGCCTTTTCTATAGTAAATTTTTCAAAAAATAATTTTTTACTGTCGCAAATTTTAATTGCGCCAGGGATTGGGTTTTCTACAGTAAATTTTTCAAAAAATTATTTTTTACGGTCGCAAATTTTAAATACGCCAGGGATTGCCTTTTCTCTAGTAAATTATGCAAAAAATAATTTTTTACTGTCGCAAATTTTAATTGCGCCAGGGATTGCCTTTTCTATAGTAAATCATCCAAAATTTAATTTTTTACTGTCGCAAATTTTAATTACGCCAGGGATTGCCTTTTCTATAGTAAATTTTTCACAAATTAATTTTTTACTGTCGCAAATTTTAAATACGCCAGGGATTGCCTATTCTATAGTAAATTATTCAAAAAATATTTTTTTACTGTCGCAAATTTTAATTGCGACAGGGATTGCCTTTTCTACAGTAAATTTTTCAAAAAATAATTTTTTACTGTCGCAAATTTTAAATCCGCCAGGTATTGCCTTTTCTATAGTAAATTATTCAAAAAATAATTTTTTACTGTCGCAAATTTTAATTGCGCCAGGGATTGCCTTTTCTATAGTAAATTTTTCAAAAAATAATTTTTTACTGTCGCAAATTTTAATTGCGCCAGGGATTGCCATTTCTACAGTAATTTTTTCAAAAAATAATTTTCTACAGTCGCAAATTTTAATTGCGCCAGGGATTGCCTTTTCTACAGTAAATTGTTCAAAAAATAATTTTCTACTGTCACAAATTTTAATTACGCCAGGGATTGCCTTTTCTATAGTAAATTTTTCAAAATTTAATTTTATACTGTCGCAAATTTTAATTGCGCCAGGAATTGCCTTTTCTATAGTAAATTTTTCAAAAAATAATTTTTTACTGTCGCAAATTTTAATTGCGCCAGGGATTGCCTTTTCTACAGTAAATTTTTCAAAAAATAATTTTTTACTGTCGCAAATTTTAATTACGCCAGGGATTGCCTTTTCTACAGTAAATTTTACAAAAAATAATTTTATAATGTCGCAAATTTTAATTACGCCAGGGATTGCCTTTTCTATAGTAAATTATTCAGAATTTAATTTTTTATTGTCGCAAATTTTAATTACGCCAGGTATTGCCTTTTCTATAGTAAATTTTTCACAAATTAATTTTTTACTGTCGCAAATTTTAATTGCGCCAGGGATTGCCTTTTCTATAGTAAATTATTCAAAATTTAATTTTTTACTGTCGCAAATTTTAATTACGCCAAGGATTGCCTTTTCTATAGTAAATTTTTCACAAATTAATTTTTTACTGTCGCAAATTTTAAATACGCCAGGGATTGCCTATTCTATAGTAAATTATTCAAAAAATAATTTTTTACTCTCGCAAATTTTAATTGCGCCAGGGATTGCCATTTCTACAGTAAATTTTTCAAAAAATAATTTTTTACTGTCGCAAATTTTACATACGCCAGGGATTGCCTTTTCTATAGTAAATTATTCAAAAAATAATTTTTTACTGTCGCAAATTTTAATTGCTCCAGGGATTGCATTATCTATAGTAAATTATTCAAAAAATAATTTTTTACTGTCGCAAATTTTAATTACGCCAGGGATTGCCTTTTCTACAGTAAATTTTTCAAAAAATAATTTTCTACTGTCGCAAATTTTAATTGCGCCAGGGATTGCCTTTTCTATAGTAAATTATTCAAAAAATAATTTTTTACTGTCGCAAATTTTAATTCCGCCAGGGATTGCCTTTTCTATAGTAAATTTTTCAAAAAATAATTTTTTACTGTCGCAAATTTTAATTGCGCCAGGGATTGCCTTTTCTACAGTAAATTTTTCAAAAAATAATTTTTTACTGTCGCAAATTTTAAATACGCCAGGGATTGCCTTTTCTATAGTAAATTATTCAAAAAATAATTTTTTACTGTCGCAAATTTTAATTTCGCCAGGGATTGCCTTTTCTTTAGTAAATTATTCAAAATTTAATTTTTTACTGTCGCAAATTTTAATTACGCCAGGGATTGCCTTTTCTATAGTAAATTATTCAAAAAATAATTTTTTACTGTCGCGAATTTTAATTGCGCCATGGATTACCTTTTCTATAGTAAATTATTCAAAAAATAATTTTTTACTGTCGCAAATTTTAATTACGCCAGGGATTGCCTTTTCTACAGTAAATTTTTCAAAATATAATTTTCTACTTTCGCAAATTTTAATTGCGCCAGGGATTGCCTTTTCTATAGTAAATTATTCAAAAAATAATTTTTTACTCTCGCAAATTTTAATTGCGCCAGGGATTGCCTTTTCTATAGTAAATTTTTCAAAAAATAGTTTTTTACTGTCGCAAATTTTAATTGCGCCAGGGATTGGGTTTTCTACAGTAAATTTTTCAAAAAATAATTTTTTACTGTCGCAAATTTTAAATACGCCAGGGATTGCCTTTTCTATAGTAAATTATTCAAAAAATAATTTTTTACTGT